>JASAND010000123.1:0-186098 GCA_030248195.1 Trissonchulus latispiculum | reverse complement strand
GTTAGATGAAGAAAGCAGCAATGTTTGCGTAATCAACACCCACATGGGATTGTTTAAGTATCGTCGACTTCCGTTTGGTGTATCTTCGGCGCCTGCAATTTTTCAGAGACAGATGGACAAGATGTTCAGTGGCTGTAAGGGTGCAGCATGGTTTCTGGATGACATTATAGTAAGCGGACAGGATGAAAAGTCCCACATACAGAATCTGCGGAAAGTGTTCCAGTGTTGCCGAGACAATGGTGTCAGACTGGGTCTTCCAAAATGCGAGTTTCTCCAAGAAAAGGTTCCTTATTTGGGGATAATGGTGGACAAAGAAGGGATTCGACCGATCCACAGCAAGGTCGAAGCGATTAAACGGATGCCTTACCCCGAATCCCAGAAGCAATTGAAGTTTCTTGGGTAAGGTAAACTTTTGGTGTAAATTCCTTCCTCAGATATGTGACTTAACAGCCCCGTTAACCGATTTGTTGAAGAAAGGGAAAAAGTTTGTTTTCACTGATCAGCACAAGAAATGCGTGGATCAACTTAAAGAAAAGTTGTCATCAGCAGACGTGCTTGTCCATTTCCAGCCAGGGTTGCCTCTATTTTTGGCAGCTGATGCGTCTGATTATGGAGTAGGTGCAGTTTTGTATCACACGTACCCAGATGGCAACAGGAAGATGATTTGCTGCAGATCCAAAACGTTTTCAGATGCCGAACGAAAATGGTCTCAGATTGATAAAGAAGCCTATGCGCTGATTTTTGGAGTTCAGAAGTTCTACCAATACCTGTGCGGACGGAAGTTTACACTACTGACAGATCATCGTCCATTAACGGCCATATTCAGTCCACGGAAAGGAGTTCCTAAATATGCCCTGAACAGGCTCCAACACTGGGCTGTGATCTTGTCCTGTTTCGATTACGAGATCGAATATATTTCCGGAGAAGAAAATGCTGCGGCAGACTGCCTGTCACGTCTGCCTAGCACTGAAGAAACTCAAGAACAACTGCCTGAGCTTTTCTTGCCAGTGAACAACTTGTATCTCGAAGACGAAACCTACCCTGTGCTGGCAAGTGAGATTAGCCAAGGAATCTTGAAAGATCCAACGCTACAGATAATTTCGGCTTATGTGTCTTCAGGATGGCCAGAAAAACTACCGACCGCCCAGTCACACTTACTACCGTATTTTCATAGAAAGGCTGAAATTTCAGAAGAACAAGGCTGTCTTCTGTGGCGACAAAGGATGATAATTCCCGCCCATCTGCGCAACAAAGTGCTTTCTCAACTACACGAGGGGCACTTTGGAATTGTCCGAATGAAGTGTCTGTCCCGCAGTTTGGTATGGTGGCCAGGCATTGATATGTCTATTGAAAATTTTGTCAAAAGTTGCGAATCCTGTATTCAAACTAGACCTGCCCCAAGATCAATTGCTAGAAAATCCCATTGGCCGCAAGCACGACGTCCGTGGGAAAGAATCCATATTGACCACGCCGGCCCATTCTTGGGGAAGCATTGGTTAGTAATCGTTGACGACTACTCAAAGTGGCCGGAGATTTACCTGGTACCCAATACGACCACAAAGGAAACCATTAAAGCTCTTCGTGACTGTATATCCAGATTTGGGATACCAACTACGATAGTTTCCGACAACGGGACCTCCTTCACTTCAGCAGAATTTGATATTTTTTGCAAGAAGAATGGCATTAGTCATTTGCTCACCGCTCCCTACCACCCAGCGTCCAATGGCGAAGCGGAAAGGCTCGTTCAAACATTTAAAAAGGGAATGAAGGCTGCCAGAGATCACAACGTATCAACAAAGTTGTCCAGGTTTTTGTTTGCTTACCGAACAACCGTGCATGCTACCACTGGTAGGACGCCGTTCAACCTGATGTTCAATCGACAACCCAGAACCAGGCATGATGCGATGAAACCAAGAACGGGAAAGAGCCCCGGAAATCGTCACCGCTTAGTCTTCGCTGTTGGTAGTCCTGTTTACTTCCGGGATTATTCGACAAAAGCGGATCGTTGGTCGTTTGGTCACATTGCCGATTCCATTGGCCAGAATATGTTTATCATTTCTGGTCAAGATGGCTTGTTCCGACGTCATGCCGACCAGATACGATCGGCTCCTCGCAATAAAGCCATCGCCGGCGATATCGAGGTTGGCAGCGATGACTGGACGTTCCCTTACGAATCCACTGGCCCGCAGCCTGCAGTTAATCCGTTGCCTATGCGTGGTCAAGTGGAAGTCCCGGTGCCTGCTGGGGGTATGCAGGTGGACCCTCGACCGTTGCGACAGCGTCAGCCTCCTCTGAGATATGACGCCCGTGCCGGAACATATATCCGCCGACGTTATTATGATACATGAAGGCGAACCGAACCATAAAGAGGGGAAGAAAGTGTTAGATCCGAACAAAAAGCTTAAAAATTTAAAAGTATTCAGTTTCGTTCCTCTGCTTTATACTGTAGTTTTCCCGAAGTATAGTTTGGAGTTTGCGCGTATCTAACATTCATAAAAGAACACTACTTTTAGAATTTTTATTCCGGAATAGATTTAAGGATCATTTCGTAAGGAATAGTAAGGTTTACGCAGCAGAACTGGCCACATAAACCTTACCATTGCAGACTAAACAGTCAATTTTAGAGTTTGTCACGAAAAGTTCATATAAGTCATCATCTTATGAGTTATCAAGCAGGCATACTACACTGCACACACACCGCAGCAGCTACACTTCTAGACATAGAATTCACATATTGCGGTGGCTAACATTCATAACTGTTTTGTATTTGTATTTGTGTTTTGTATTTGTATCTAATTTCAATCTTAAACATGGTTAGAGAGCCCTGGGTAGCAGTTCAAATCTGAAAACTACTCTGACCCGACCGTTTCTTACTTGCTTCAAAGGGACAGTTATCACTTCACAGCAGCGATAACCAATCTCTTCCGCGTTAGTTGCTGCTAGAAACGTCGTTGGATCCAGACGGCAATAGGCCACATATTCTTCATTTTCTTTCAACCACAGCACGACGTCCGGAAAACTCTCTTGCGGCTGAAACACGGTAATTAAAAATACATTAAACAACATTCGTGCAATAAGATGAAACGGAAAGTCTTCCAGACCAGAGTGAATGATATAAAATTTTTGAGCGGCCGCATAACTGTGACAAAAATTACCCGAGCTCACGACCGCAGCGCAGGCGGCAAGCCACGTTTGTGTCCGCACAACGTGAAATATCAAATTTGAGTCCTTTGACCTGTATTCAGAAACGAAAATTTAATCTTTAAGAAGAAAATGGATTTCTTCCAACAAAGTAACACTAAATGCATTGCTGCTCTAATCATGACCATAACCATTCTCTACTGCACAGACAGCTCTACGTCAATGCTGTTGCTTACACAGACGCATAAGTTCTTAAAACTGTCATGAATTCGCCAAGCGGTCTTCAGGCCCTTAGCGAGATCAGTATCTGAGAGATTCTTTGAGAGCTTTTCTATTATGTCTTGCCATGACTCCTGAAATAGCAACGTAATAAATTCCTGATCTGTCTATTTTCTAGACAAATCCTGAAAATGAAAACCAGGACTAAGCTGAAAATATATAAGAGATATCCGAATCACAATCAAGTGCAATGGACGAAAAGGGAAATGCAATGAACACATGGAAAAGAATCAATTTTCATCATGGTAGCGTCGTCAGTAAACTATACGACCTTAAAGGGAATCTCCATCAACAGTGAAACCGTCCACAACAAAATTGATTTTTTTCAAGGAAAATAAAATGAACAAGGTTTCTCTCTGAATTTTGCGTTGCCGAAAGCTTTTCCTACAATAAGGTCTTTTAATAAAAATGTGCATACATTGTATCACACTTGCCAAGTTAAGGGGGGGGGGTCCACCATGAAAAAACTTATAGTCACGGATTTCGCTCTTTTTTACACATAATGTAGCCACACATGTTGTACGTACTAGGCATGGGCACGGGTCCAAAAAATTGGACCCGGGTACCCGGCACTACCCGACGCCCTATGTCGGGTAATTGCAACTCTACCCGGGTACCCGAGCAGTTGTCGGGTACCCGGAAACAAAATTGCGATTTTAATACTTATTTTTTGTTTGCCTTTAAAATAAAACAATTTTGCGGCATATTTCAGCTTAATTCTTTTACATATAAATTTTTTCTTGTGAAAAAGAGGTCAGCTGAATTTGGAATGAAGACTTACGACTGATTTACAAAAATTGGCATTGGCATTGGCAAATGGTTGAATTTTAATATAAACTTTACCTAAATAGGTTACCTTGAGGTTGCAATTCCCGAACTGACTTAGAATCAAGAAATCTGTTAACCACGATTTTAAAAAACATTTTCAGCATTTCTGTTTTCAAGAATGTTAAATTTATCAAAAGTAGTAGTGCAATTATGTTACCAAACCACTAATCAAAAAAATTGGCAGAATATTGTATCATTAAGATTTTATGAAAATGGACAATCTCTTTGAAAGGTGCATTAGTCTAGACTAGAATAGAGAAGAGTAGAGTTAAATGCCGAGTTCAATTTAACTTTTTTTAATTCAGCTTACTTTCGCGGAAAGGCCATAAAGAAAGGAAAGCTGCGAGGTCCGATTATCGAGTCTTCTCATACCTCAATGGCCCATACCAGGTCAATGTATCGAATGCATTATTTGCTCGTGCTCGATAGCTTTGTCTTTCCAAACTATTTAAGCAGCCAATATGTCAAAGAAACAATTAAGTACCCGTAGTTCCGACTTGCAATCGGTTATGGTTCCTCAAAATATTTGACTAAAATAATCACTTTCAGTGAACTGGACTGATTTATGAAAGTTCAGACCCATTTCTATGCTCATTACAATTAGGGAACGTTCTGAAGTCATGATATCTGCTATGGGAAATTTGTCAAGCAATATTCAATATTGTCACAACTTCAGCTTAAACTTGTGCTGCAAAAATCCGTGGATCTTTACGATTTACCCCTCCACCACTCAAAAATTATCGGAGTTATCGGGAACACAGAACACAAATTTAAAATTTTTTATTCTGAGCTTTGTTAGTTCTGCATATGTATGAGCTAATCTTTGTAAGCCTCAAAGGTGGACTTATACGGAGCTAACGGAAAATCGAATCGAAAAACTAATTTCAGATTATTGTTCTGGTCCCCAAAAATTGCTATATGCAACTGTTCAGCAAAATGGGGGTCAAAACTTTTACGGTTCCCTTAGTCTCCGTTTAAAAGGGAAAAAATATAGAATTTCGCTTAATGAAAAACTTTGCAATATTTGAGCTCTGGATGGTTGAAAACATACCCCTCCCAAATTTTAGCTCGATACGCCAAGTTTTAAAATTTTGAGTGTTGTGGGGGGACTGGGATAAACTGGAAAGTCCCAGTTTTATCCGGTTTTTTTCCGGTTTTCACTGGATATCGGGTACCCGAAGCAGGACCCGGGTACCCGAAAATTTTCGGGTACCCGGGTACCCGTCGGGTACCCGACTACCCGTGCCCATGCCTAGTACGTACCAAGTTTAAATATTGAGTTGTTTCACCCATGTCTTCACGATTTACGAGCTATCAACTGCTTGCAATTGTAATAATGGGCGAAACGAGGGTACCGCTTGAGACTAAGGCAATTTTCCTCATACAGTCTTCGATTTTTGAGCTTCAATGGGGTGTACATTTGAAAATTGATCTAAAGAATTAATTTTGTCCCGGTGTTGGCAGGCTAAACGTGATTTCATGCCGTTTTTAACGACTTTTAAGGAGCAGCAAGGCCAATGTTGAGGTTAGATAACAAAACCCTTTAACAGCCATTAACTTCAATTTGGTGCATTTGCGGACCATAGCCCAAGAAGAAAAATGTTCCCCGCATTAAGAGCTTTCGATTGATGTCAAATTTATCATATTTCGAGAAATTTGAAAAAATCGATATTTTTGCTATATGGTTACCAGTCCGACAGATTGGGATGCTGCGACCACGATGGGCTACTTAGATGGAATAACTGTAGTCAACACTGAACTACAGCCACCAGAAATAACGAGAAACGAGATATTTTCTAATTTGGTAACTGCTCATTGCAATGGTCTCACGTAATAGGCAAAAAATCGAAAAAATTCAAAATTTTGGTAAAAAACCAAATTTTTAGTGTCAAAAAGTCTCGAAACTGGACAAAGATTATCAGCATCATTTGGTATTGTTAGAAACGTCTACTTATATACTGTGATTTGTTGGAATCAGATTTTTTAGTTAGGCCTTTCAATTTATGTAATGTTTCATCAAAGTTGAAACACCCCAGTTTTCAACAACGAAAAACGTCAAATTTCACAGTCAGCTAGCTTCAAAAATTATTTTAAAAAATTTAAAGGCCTAACTCAAAAATCTAATTCCAACAAATTAAAGCATAAAAATAGACGTTTCTAATGATACCAAATTATGCTGATAATCTTTGCCCAGTTTCGAGATTTTTTGACACTAATCAAAAAATTGAAACTTTTCCAGTTTCCTATGTTTAACACACGAGATCTCAACTTTGAAGTGAAATTACTCATTAACCGTAAAAGATCCGACTTTAATTTCAAAAACTCGTTAAAATATACCAATCGGAGAACAAAATATGTGAAAATGAGCAAAATCGGAGATGGTCGAAAAATCGGCCAAAAATGGACCCCCCTTAAGCAATACACAAAACACTGAGCGATTTCAAACTAGATGCTTCAATTAAACCTTACTTACAGCATAATTTTGGATTTTTCGATACCAGTAGTCATCAAGTTCAGTTATCTGGCCATCGTTAATAGAAGAGGCTATTTCATCTTGTTCAGCGATCGTTGCATTTTTTACCAACGACGTCAACGAGAACCGGAAATTGAGTATAAATGGGAACGATAAATTTTTGACTTAAACCAAGCTACATACAGGCGAAGTAAAAAGTATATTTATAAACATAAAGCTAAAACATAATACAAGGCAAAGCAGTAATTTGTCAAATTCTGTCTTCTCCAAAACAGTTGCAAGATACTAATATGATACTATATAAGCACTTCTACCAGGGCTGATGGACCAAGAGGAAACCGATGACAAGCCCGAGACGGGAGGCATCAGACACCCTACCCATTAAATCAAGAAGTAGGAGAGAAAGATGCCAAGAGGCACGTCCACAGTACTGAAAGTAAAGAATTTGCCTGGTCGGGGGTTCGAAACACAAGGTCCTTCCGATTGCAAGTCAGACGTGCTTACCACTACATCACCTGGTCATCAGCTGAACTCCCATATCAAGCTTAGGTATCACTCTTTCCTGAGCCTGCTTATCTTACATCACACTGAATGTCATAAATTCTAAAAACGACTTGAAGCAAGACGCACTGAATATCGCTGCAAAAATGGGCAAGTGCCAACTGCAATAAACGAGCGGCAGTTGATTGGTTGCTTTCCATGTAAGCAGCGTCAGCTAGCTCCAATCTTCTTTTCTAGGAAAAAATATGATTTACTGATAATCAAAGGAAAGTTGTTATATTATTAATTTAATTTAATAAGTGAATCCAGAACATGTAGATTCTACCGCACTTATAATTTACAACCAAAATACAAAATTTAAATGATTACCAGCTCTCTTGACACATTCTGAAGAACATTAATTGAATAGGCACGTTGATAGTTGTCGTGGACATTTGTGTACAACGAAAGACAAGGCTTTCTTTCTCCGAAATCCAGTAAACAGTTCTGTTTGTTTCTAGAATCATAAATTTGAGTTATCCAGCTGTGTCCTTCAGTAGATAAGATGTTGTGAACAGTCCAGTTGAACTGAACTTTGGTGGCCATAAGCTATATCTTGACCTGACCTAGCATAAAGCCCATGAGTTCAGGTATGTACAACAAACTTTTAATTTTCCAGAAACTAATTTTTCGATTTCGATCATGCAAATTTTATCTGCAAATAAAAGCTGGCAAACATCAACATTTTTGTTACTTCCAGGCATCGTAACATAAGCTATGTATAATAATATTTGTTAGAATTTCACATATTTGATAGGATCACAAAGATCTAATCAGTCAGCTCAAGTCAGCTTTACCAGCTTTATATTTATTGGTGCCTTCAAAAATATACAAATATATAACACGCAACACTAATCCTATAAATTCAATACCTTGAAGTAGTTCTGAGAGGGGAAGTGCAATTGGACGCAGTGTCATCAGCTGAAATCCCTTCCGCAATTAAATTAAGAGTTGATGTTGATGATTTTATGGACAGACTTTGTGAAGAAATACTACGATTTTTCCTCAGACCATTTGATTTTTCTTTACTATCAGCTGTTCCATCGGTTCCTTCAAATACCGCTACATTTTTGACTGTATTTGCATATAGTTTGGTTAAACTCAGCACGTGTTTCTCTAAGTTGCATGAAAAAGAATTTGCTGCTCATGAACAAGCTCTTATGCTAATGTTTACGAAAGAGGCTACGGATTTTTGTTGCTGAACATTTCCTCAAGCTAAACTCAGAATGTGGTTTTAAACTAGTTTTAGGACTTGTCTGAAGAAGCCCTATATGTGTCAGTGGACTTGTCCTTCATTCTAGTTTGCGACCAAATAGGAATGAAAGTAGCCAGATTTCTGCATTCGTGCTTATATTTGCGCAGAAATACAACAGACACAAATTCACGCAGCTCTGCCTATTGTCTATTGTCTATTTCCTACTTTTTGGCGCAGCTAAAACTTTCACCTGTGAAACATGTCCGCGAGCGATTGTGTTATAAGCAGACTCTGCCTATTTCCCAATTCCTACTTTCTGCACTCAGTTCGTACTGCAGTTCAGAATTAGTGTCACATGACGCAATAAAACCCAATCGACTAATGCTGCAGCTCCACAGTAGCTATATATTTTTCTCAAATTTTCAACAATTTGTGAGAATGTTATGCTGTCCGTGCTTTCAATTTTGGAAACTTAGAAAATTTAATTGAAAATAGATGAAACAATATATAAAACGAATAATTATAAAGATTTATGTAAATGTTGTTCTTTAAATTATTCGGTAAACTCTCTGAACAAGAGTTTTGAGGAAATTGAAATAAATTGAATTGAATATAAAAATTGAATGGAAGATGGATGAACCATTATATACATGTATTTATCACAAAGCTAAAGTGATTCATGTAGTTTCTACTGAATCTTTCTAAGGATGTACAGTAATAAAGCTCGATTAAATTCTGTTTAGTTAGACTATTTCATAAACTTTGTTTCCTGATTTAATATGATTTATAAGGAACACTGTTAAAAAAACTCCTGTAGAAATTACAGGAATTCTTGTAGTTTTCTACAGAAGTGCTCCTGTGCAGTCAGTCACTAGCGTAGCTTCCTGTATTTTCCGCACAAGTAACTTTAGTATTCTTTACCGGACTCTTGAATAGTAAAAATCACAGGAGTTTCCTGTACAAAATACTAAGGAAACCTGTAGTTTTTATTATAGGATTTTCCAGTAAAAAATACTAAAGAAGCCTTCGACTTTTTTGACAATCCTAAATCAAATACCAAACCTGTAGTTTTTACAAGACAAAACCTGTAAATTTTACTGGAGCGACCTGTTATTTCAAAAGGGGGGGAGGGCAGGTGCGGGGGGCGGCCGCTCCTAAAATATTTTCGGCAGGGAGCGGCCGTTACAAAGAATTCACCCACGGGGTGTTGAAAGACTGAAAATTTCAAAAAATTCAAAAAATTCAGTTAAAAATTATGATCACTACCACCCTTATATACTCAGTTTGCGTTATCAGCGTACCGAGTACTTTCCTGTAGAGTAAACCAGTAAAAACTACAGGTTTCATTTGTATTGAAGACTGGTCTAACTTGTAGTCCATTCCACCAAAGAAAATCTGGTAAAAACTACCAACAACGTCCTGTAGAAATTACAAGACTTAACCTGTATTTTCTACAAAAGCTTTTGTATTTTTCATCTACAAAACTGATTCCTGTAGTTTCTACTGGAACATTTCTAAGAGTGAAGATGGAAAATTATTTAAAAAACCTGCAATTATTTTTGCCGTTTTACAAAAGAAATCTCTATTGTTTACGTTATGGGATTAGTTGACCTGTATTCCATGAAGAAGGGAATGGTATGTGCGTGGTGTCTATAATCAGGAATAGGATCAAGAACAGGAACAGTGTTTAATTTCAGGAACAAGGTAAGGAATTTGGGTCTTCGTTCTGCAATAGGGCCAGGGCCAGGAACAGATGTAAACTTTAAGAACTCGAACGGTGTCCGAAAGCACCAAACACATGCAGCGACGTAGTAACAATGTGTCAAACAAGCGATTGGTGGGCAGAATCGCATTGATGTGATACATTATGTATTTCTAGATCACCGACCATTACTGTACATCCCTAGAAAGATTCAGTAGAAACTACACGAATCACTTTAGCTTTGTGATAAATACATGTATATAATGGTTCATCCATCTTCCATTCAATTTTTGTATTCAATTCAATTTATTTCAATTTCCTCAAAACTCTTGTTCAGAGAGTTTACCGAATAATTTAAAGAACAACATTTACATAAATCTTTATAATTATTCGTTTTATATATTGTTTCATCTATTTTCAATTAAATTTTCTAAGTTTCCAAAATTGAAAGCACGGACAGCATAACATTCTCACAAATTGTTGAAAATTTGAGAAAAATATATAGCTACTGTGGAGCTGCAGCATTAGTCGATTGGGTTTTATTGCGTCATGTGACACTAATTCTGAACTGCAGTACGAACTGAGTGCAGAAAGTAGGAATTGGGAAATAGGTAAAGTCTGCTTATAACACAATCGCTCGCGGACATGTTTCACAGGTGAAAGTTTTAGCTGCGCCAAAAAGTAGGAAATAGACAATAGACAATAAGCAGAGCTGCGTGAATTTGTGTCTGTTGTATTTCTGCGCAAATATAAGCACGAATGCAGAAATCTGGCTACTTTCATTCCTATTTGGACGCAAACTAGAATGAAGGACAAGTCCACTGACATATATGCATTTCTATTATCAAATCCAAAGTACTCTGGTTTGGCAATTGCTATACTGAATAACACATTACATACTTCAAAAGTAAACGATCAAAATCAGGTATAAATTAAGCTTTTTTCGACTTCATGAAAAACAGGAGTATTCAACCAAAAAGTAGTTAGTTTTATGGAAGAATATTAGCTTTCAAAGGCGCGATTTCAATGAACAAATTCAAAATTTTTACTTTAATATACAGTTTTAGACTATAAAGTAGGGTAAACTCGTATTGTATGGACACTAGCTTAGTATGGACACCATTTCATTGTATTCGTAATAACTAAGTCAGTGATTGGTCGTTTGAAATAATTTTTGCGCCAGCGAAAAGAGCAAAACAAGTTCTATTGGCTGGCAAAATTTCAGCAAGAACCGCCTAGAACTTCGCCAATGACGCTCATTTATGTACCGATTGCTTGCAGACACGACATTTTGATGAAAATTTTGCGAAAACTTCGACTTCAATTTTCGGGTCTCTTGCGCAATTCCCCCCCCCAGCCCTAACTTTTTATTTTTTTGACCAATAACTTTGAAATTTGGTGTGGGAGCATACTAGAGGCTGATGAAATCAAAACTTAAAAATTTTAAAGTTTTAAAAAAATTTTTAAAATTTTAAAATTTTAATTTGGTAAGGGGGTACCAAGGGGAACCAAAAAATTTTTGAAAAAAATTTTGCTGAAAACTTGCATACAGGGGTTTTTTGGGGCGCTGAGCACGAATCTGAAGTCCGTTTTTCGATTCAGCTTTTCATTAGCTCAGGATAAGCTTACATCTTAAGCTTACAACTTTAGCTTATACTGAGCTAACGAAAAGCTGAATCGAATAACGGACTTCAGATTCATGCTCAGCGCCCCAGAAAACGCCTGTATGCAAGTTTTCAGCAAAAGTTTTTTCAAAAAATTTTTTGGTTCCCCTTGGTCCCCCCTTACCAAACTAAAATTTTAAAATTTTTAAAATTTTTTAAAAACTTTAAAATTTTTTTAATTTTTGAATTTATCAGCCTCTAGTATGTACCCACACCAAATTTCAATGTTATTGGTCAAAAAAATAACAAGTTAGGGCTGGGGGGGGAATTGCACAAGAGACCCCAATTTTCTTAGTCTAAGTTAAATTGTTTCTGAAAAAGATTTATATGGAAATATTCGTTGAAATCTGCTCTTTCGTACGATCAAAAATATGAAGCACAAGAACCACTTTCTTAACTGTAATTAATAAAAATGCAATTTTAGTCTGGAAATTTTCATTATGTCTTGTATGGACATCCCATCTGTCTTGTATGGACACGCTCGCATTGTATGGACACCTATGTTTACACAGTAAAGATAGACTCTTCGCAACTTCTGAACCTAGCTACACTTATACGTAAACTGTTTTTCTGCGTAACTACTTTTGTTAATGTTAAAGTTAAGAAGTAGTGTCAAGTCTTAAATTTAAGAATTGGACTCATTTTCAGAATTTAAATTTAAGTAGCCTATCGTGGCGTTATTGCTGTCAATTTTGTTGAAACGTTGGAGAACAGTAAACTCGCTCATTAATATAGTATCATTTTTCCGCAGATATTTCGACATTTGCTGATTAGGCATTTGATTCTCTGGATTCTATAACGACTTCGGAAACGTTCTAAGCCAAAAACTGTCCAAAACATCAAGACATGCTATTTCAAACTTGGCAAAACGGCTTCATTTTACAGATTTTGGTTATCATTAAAAAGTTACTAAAGTGATTTTTGATTAGACCTCAAAAATCTCCAAGATGTTACAATTGTCTTCCCCAAAATTAGAAAAAAATCGCATAATTTTAAATGATGTAGCGGTTAAGACAAAACATAAAAAATAAACAAAACACGTCTAGAGCGGGGTCATTTCAACTGGTTCCCGTCTAAATTCCAGTTGTAATTTGGACGACGTTCCAATTAGAACTGACAATTTTTTTGCTGTAGCAAATATGTTATTCCAGTTATTTTTAAATAAACGAACAGCTATATCGTTCAAGTTATTGTCTGTTTCGCTTCCTATACAATAATCGACCTCAACAATCGCATAACTTCCATACCTAAGATAGTTCAAGGAGCAAGAATTCCTTCGAGGACAAAACTAATGATTCCTTTAATACAAAAAATAGATAATTTATTTTTAGTCCATGGTATTTCAGCTGCCATTTTCTTAAAATGTGATTATTCTTAGTTTCATAACTGTTTTTCTTTTAGCTGCTGTTTTCCTGGTCATGCAATCCCAGTAGAGCTTCCTATCACCGATAAAAATATTTGTTTTCGAAATTACACGTTTTCGAACTAACCCAAGCATTTTTACAGAGTAAACAGCACTAAAATCAGTTAGAAAATACGGTGTCCATACAAAGCTAGTGGTGTCCATACATCACTCAGTAAGTGTCCGTACTAAACTAGTAACTTTATGTGTTGAAGATAGGCAAAGTGTTTAGTGTCCATACAATGCGAGTTTACCCTAATAAAAGTGGCGACGCATCTGGCATTCGTTTTCGCAGACTACTCCACTAGTTTCCTAATTATTGCACTGATCGTATGATCAAGATATTTTATATGATGGCTGAGCTGCATACCCATTGCCAATTGCAGATGCAGTTTCCTATCCTTCATTTCTGCGGGAAGCATGTAGACATCGTAAATACAAGCGAAGAGAAGGAACGTTTGTGGCGCTGGCAGTGAATCAGCCTAAGGTAAAGGCTAATATTAGGGAATAAAAACCAAAGACAGAATAGAACGTCAAAGTCCTTGGTGTTTACAAGCCTTCGCGTATTATTCACGTATAACATTTTATTAACATTTTATTATTATTATTTTACATAATTTTATTATTTTATTATTCACACATTTTATTATTATTATCTTATTCTATTATTTTATTATTATTTTATTATTATTCACATACATTATTTTATTCACATTATTCACGTTATAGGATTTGATTTTAAATCACCGAACACTTACGAATTTACACTCTCTTCGCTTCAGTTGATTCACTGCCACAGACTTGATCTTTTTTCTTGAGCGGCTTTTTCTAAATCGTTTCAGCAGTTTATTCTTTGATTTCGGCCTAACGTCTGGTGAAGAAACCGTCAACTGGAAGTACAAACGCCCCCGAAAAGAGCACCCTTCTCCAATGGAAAAATTAGTTGGATCAAGATTGGGCTCTTCTTGGTCTCTGATGGATCCATAAAAATTGAGAAACGCTGGACCAAAGGTTGGCATAAAACCTAAAATTCAGTACTCATACTGAAGGCGGAAATCAGCCTGTAGTTGAAAATTTAGCCGAGTCCAGTTATGGGAGGGACAATGCGATAGACTGCTCAAATACTGCGTTATGATTATCTGCAGCTGCTTCTGTTATTGCAGAGATCGTCGCCAGCGATTGATTGGAAACACAGACCAATATTTCATGTTTTTAAATTTCCGTCAATAAGGCATGTGGGGCGGATCAGCAAATAAATCATTAATAATCATCGATAAAATATTAATTAACAACTAGCGAAACAACAACAGTCGGAAACCGCCCAATATCGGTACTTACATTTGAAACAACAACGACTGCAAACAGACATCAGTCAACACATCACTTGATTCCAAGTCCACGTGCAAAATTTGAGCCAAATCAGTCAGAGCGGGCAGAGGTGATAACGAGATGATAATGAATGATAATATGAAACGGACATACCCAAATGAAAGATTTGCTTTTTTGTGAAAAAACGGCAACCCAATAAGCTGATATGTAATAAATTAGGAGACTCACGAAACATCAACAGTCGAGGCAGATTATCGTACCGTTTATGCTGTCATCAGATATTGAGTCAATGTTCAAATATCTTGTTGCGATGACTGAACCTGAAGAGTCGCGAAGCTGGATCTTAAAATTTTTCACCAGCGGCGGAAACCAATGCTGGAATGTGATTTGCTCGTTCCATACAGGCTCAGTTGTAGACGATTTGGATGAAGTTTCTGCCTTAAATTTAACAAATTTTAGATAAAAGCGGAAACTTAATGCCTTTTCGGAGTAGTCTAGAAGTGTGATTTCACTGTCTTTGCCACTTCCACTCTTTCATAAACAGCATAGAGTAAAGTTTAAGCTTAACTCGTTCAACTCAACTTCTAACTTCTTTGCTGAAATAGCGCTAAAAAGGATAAGAAACCAACAGATCCTATAATATTGAGATTTGTTGGTATGGCCGATTTTTTTGATTTATAGGAAATAAATTTCTCACGACAAGAATAAAGTGTCTTTCAAAACTATTTAAAAAGCAATAAAATAGAGTAACTAAGGCAACCTTCATCCCAGCAAAGTAGATCCGAACAGATGGGGAAACAGTAACAGCATTGCTTGATATCTTCTTCTTCAGCTTTGCGGCAATCCCGCCAAGAACTTCCGGTATACCTTCGGCCAGGTATATATTGAATACGTACTGTGCAGGACTTTGCTCTATTTCCAAAGTGTTTGGCAGGAGCAAATTTCTAAAATTCACACAGTTGGAAGACACTACTAGAGTTCCTTTTTATCTTTTAACTTATTTATTGCAATTAGTAGCAAAAGGACTTTACTGTAAGGAATTGAAGGAAGCAGTTTAATGAAGTAAAAACATTCATGCTACATTCATATCTGATACAACTAACTCGTCAATCATATCTTCTTCAGGACTCATTGAAGCACTGATCTGAAATAAGTTTATTAATTGTTGAAACTTGCGCCAAGGAATAATTTACTACTTTAAATATTAAATCATCAATTTAAATACATTTAATCTACATGAACGTGAACGGTTAATGGAATTGTGGTGTTTCAGTTGTTTACACAGGATGAGCAAGACATGGTTTTCGAAGAAAAGCACTAAAGTACGGCCAGAATCTACCTTTATGGGCTCATTTGACGCATAAGCAAAAAGATCACATTTGAGATATCCACGAGGACCTGCAAAGGGATCGGCTGGGTCTATTAGAAGTGCCCATTTGTGGTAAAATCCGTGATCTGAAAACAATTAAGTAATTTTTCAAAAAATTCATTTCAAAATTCAACTACATTAATTCTGTTTCGTGCTTATTAGCACTGGCACTGACGTTTTTATTACAAAGCTTCCGCTAAAATAGGAACTTAATTTGTCTACCAGGATCACTTTGGACGCAAGCGTAGTTGCAGTTTGTTTCGGAATAAACCAGCGCGCGCCGAACTGTGTGTGAGCATGTATGCGTGGGTGAAAATAGTGTGTCTGCAGTCTTACATATGACTAATGAAGAAGCTAGTCGTAGACACCACTAAAAGTATACCACGTCTGCGTCATGGCCCAATTTATACCTTGTTCACTGTGGACAGTGCCAGCGTCAATCTTAAAGCTTCCAATGGGTTTGTCAGAAAATATTCCTTTGGACAGAACCTAAATAAAACGTAACAATGTGCATCCAAATATGATTACTGTTTACAGTTTCTTTGCTAATTGATTGTTTTACAGAGGGAAATGATGCATAAACAAGATGTATGGTGAATCAATCTGCTCAAAACTGTATGTACTCTATGAGAATTGCAAACTGTTTGCCCCTTAACTGGAGAGTTGACAAACTGGAGAGTTGACTAAAGCCCGGTTCATACTTTTTGTGCTTTTGTGCTGTGTGCTGTTGTCCATTTCTAGGAGTGCTTTGTGCTTTGTCCTTTGTGCTTTTGTCCTTTGTCCTTTGTGCTTTGTCCTTTGTGCTTTTGTCCTTTGTCCTTTGTGCTTTGTGCTTTGTGCTCACGAGGACGTGTTCATACTTCCCGTGGGGACAGTAAAGCACAAGTCGAGATTTAGTCACCTGACATACAGCTACGCTCATATTTAACTTTAAAGAAAAGACGATTTTAAAGAAAAATTCTTTTGAAAGAAAGAAAGAATCTTTCAAAATAAATGAGGAGGAAAGAAAGTTAAGATAAAGGTCAAGTGTAATTTAATCCCACCCAGCTAACGCTGTGTGCGTTTGTTGCACACCAGAGATGGAACCGGGTCACCGGGTCACCGGGTCACCGGGTCAGTTCGGGTCACTTTTTGGACCGGGTCACCGGGTCACCGGGTCAAGAGCTTCGACCCGGTCTTGACCCGGTTTTCTGAATTTACCCCAAATTTTAGAAATTTTTGGCTTACCGAGCTAAAATTTTAGCTTAAATTTTTGTTCAATATCCAATATTAATTGGCATTGTTTTCTATATTTTAGTCTTGAGCATTTTCGCAGGATGATGTTATTTGAATCTGTCTGTCTCTGGCAAATCATTGTCTAGCGTTTTAACTTTAGCTTTATAAGTTTTATGATTATTGCATAAATCTATTCAGTAAAATATGGTTTGCAGATTATTTTCGCAACCAAGGTAAATGTCGAAGGTAAGTGAAAAATTTAATTTAATTTAACGCAATACATAATGAAAACCAAATTTTAAAAAATACTCCGTGTATTTGGACAAGTACTCATATTAGAACCTGCAAAATTTCGCAGACGGATAAATTATTGGTTTGCTTTGCTATTAAAATCTGCATAAATTTAGAAAAAGCTACAGCTACCATCAAATGAATTTTAAAGAACTTAGAGCAAACATAACGTCTTAATTATTCTTTTCGGGGTGGTGATGGAACATGGAAGCCAAAAATTTAGCCTTCCCAGGCAAAATCAAAAATTTTTTGCAGATTCTGGAATTTTCTGGAAAACCGGGTCACCGGGTCACCGGGTCACCGGGTCAGGGCTCAACCGGGTCACCGGGTCACCGGGTCAACCCTAAGTGACCCGGTTCCATCACTGTTGCACACAATGCTAATGCTTAGATGCGTCACCTGTCATTTAAAATTTTGATCTTTGCCTTAACTTTTGGCTTATTGCAAGATGCAAGCTTATTGCAGTATGAATTAGAAAAGCACAGAGCACAAAGCACTGTGCTTTTCCAAAAAGTATGAACCGGGAAGCACAAAGCACAAAGCACACGAAGTATAAACCGGGCTTTAGTCAACTCTAATCCTTAAAGTTGTCCGTCACCTGGGCAATGTGGAGATAGACGAGGGGTGGTCAGTCACCTCAGGTACTGCACTTAAAGCATCAAATTTTAGTCATAAATTACGCACCGGGTTGAAAAACGACACTAAAATGCCGAATTTACGCAGCGGATTCAATTTTCATTGTTTCCTGAAGTTACACCAACCATCCCTCCTCCATAAAATTCCTTGCGCAGGTAATAAGTTGTCCCCGGTTACTCAACTATTTTTCTGTTCATACCAACTTGGTAAATTCTTTTACAAGCCCTCCCATGACAGCTAACTAATTTTCATGTCTTTTCCACTTGTCATCTTTTTATCGGGAGAGTCTGTTTGTCTTTCTACGTTATCCTATGTTTGCTGTCGAGTTTCCTGCTTTAGTTAAAGAGTTAATTGACGACTATAGAGTTTTATGGAATACGGTTGACTTACTGTGGAGTTGACAAACCGAGTAGTTGGCTACATGAGTGGGGATATGCCTTGCATACCCTTTACAACTGTTGCGTTAAATAAGGTTGGCGGTTACAAGCTAAACTAACATTGGCTTACGCGAATGGTGATAACTTTGTCGAAGAACACAACAGGTGGCAGCGAAAATTCCAAGTCGAAATACTATAATGTAAAATATATCCATTAGTTAAACCAGATATTTTCGTGAAAGCAACTCGGTTGTATGTTCTGTCTCATTTTTGTTAGGGTAAAATTGATGAAAGTAGGGCAGAGAGTCTGTTTGCTTGCAATTGATAGTTTTGCGACCAAGAAGGTTTTAAAGACAGACAGATGTACAAGATCTAAATACATCAATTAATAATGCAATTGTGGGCTTGATTGGACGATAATACGAAAGTCCATCTCGATCTCAGTCCGAGTGCTGAATGATACAGAATGGGCCTGGCCTGGTATACGCCTATGTTATACGGTATACACCGTTGTTCCTATTCATACAACCAAGAGTACATAATGATAAGAGTATGACAAGCATAACATTCTATGCAGTGAAGGCCAAAACTATCCAAAACGGCTTACCCCCCCACAAATTGACCCCCTCTCACACCGCCCCTATATGGGAACGTGGTCCAAACGGGGGTCGTTCACTGCTTTGCATAATTACACGTTGAAATTAATAGCTGCCCAATTTGGGGAGGGGGTTTGGGTGTGTATGTTTAACACTTGCATGTAAAAAACATGCTAAGCGAGTGAGTGACCCCCGTTTGGAACTATGTACCCATATAGGGGCGGTGTGAGAGGGGGTCAATTTGTGGGGGGGGGGGTAAGCCGTTAGCGCGCATCGCATAGTTTTTGCCTTCACTGCATAGAGTGTTAGGCTTGTCATACTCTTATCATTATGTACTCTTGATACAACCAAGAGTACATAATACATAAGTGTAAGACAGCTGTCATACTCTATGTATTATTAGCGTGGCACATACTCTGCTAACGGCTTATCCCCACCCCCGCAAATTGGACCCTTCACTTCAAAAAAATTTGTGCTCTATGTTTGTGTTCTAAACCTCGCAACAGACGCACATTGAACCGTACTATTGTGAAGATGAATGAATTTCCTTTAAATTTAAAGACTAAGAAGAGATTTATCCTTATACTAAAAATCTATATCTTTTGTTACTTTCGTAATAATCATCATATGTTATTCAATATATACATGAAATCGTATAAAGTCGGGTTTTTCTTAATTTACCAAATGGTGCCGAAAACCCTGTCAGCATTTCTGTATGCTTCTTTATGAACTGTCCCACTATCTTTGGTTGATGTTGGGAGAAAGATCAACTGGTCAAAGACAGGTGGCCCGTGGGTTCGTACAATCGAGTAGGGCAAGGGTCCGAATTACCTGGGTTTGTCTGGGAATCCTTTACGGTATCATCTTATTGTGGGGGCTTCTGTCCATTTGGGAACAATTACTATTGACATTAATCTCAGGGAAACCTGGAACACTTTCAGTCACAATTGCAATGACTGAAAGAAAGTTGTTTGGTCTGAAAGCCCAAAGAGATGCTTTCCGGACACATGCAAGCAGGCTGATTGACGAGTCAAACGAACTGCTATCAGCCACTGACGTCACCGATATCGATGCCGTTGTGAGTTGTAATGAAAGACTCAGCAACCTGGTAAGCAAACTAGAAAGATTGGATCAAGAAATCTTGGATCTAACCCCCGAAGAAGAGATTTGGATACCAAGTGGAAGAGCATGTGTAAAGAAAACATTAAAGACCTGCTTAATTTGCAGATACTGGGAAGGTGGCAGTTACAAGCAACCTCCGATGCCATCTTTACCGAAAGTAAGAGTAGAAGAAAGACCAGCGATTACTTGCACTGGTCTCGACTATATTGGACCTCTCTATGTCTACAAAGATAAGAGCAACCCTTCGAAGACATGGATCTGCATTTTTACGTGTGCAGTGACAAGGGCTATTCACCTTGAACTGGTTAAAGATTTGACTGCTGATCAATTTATGATGTGTCTCAGACGTTTCATAGCAAGAAGAGGGAAGCCAGATCAAATCATTTCTGACAACGCTCCTAATTTTAAACTTTGCTATAAAGGTCTGAAGCGAGTATGAGTAAGTCTCAAAAGAAGCAAACACCGAGGTAACGGCTTATCTAGTCGACAGAGGAATACAATGGAAATTTATTCCGGAATTTGCACCGTGGATGGGCGGATTCTACGAACAAAGTCAGTAAAAAGAAGCTTACGGAAGACTATTGATAATAGATTGCTTTCTTTTGAACAACTTTGGACGATTACAACCGAAGTAGAAGCTATATTGAATTCAAGACCGCTGACAGTCATGGATGCAGAAAAGGCCTGTGGTCAGCAAGTTCTCACTCTTGCTCACTTCATCAACCTTAATCCTTCCACCTGCTGCCGGTGATGTGACTGGTGAATATAGAGAAGGCAGAAATCCAGTGAACGATCTTCTCAGTCGGTGGAAGAAAGGACAGAAACTGCTAGACACCTTTTGGTCAGCGTGGAAAGCAGAATATTTGCTCAGCTTAAGAGAACAAGACAAGCAGATAAACACAAGAGGTCAAGTAGATTCCGTTCCAAAGGCTGGTGATGTGGTGTTGGTAAAAGAATTACTACAACCACGAGGACAGTGGAAAATTGGACGAATCAGCGAACCTGTTGTGAGCAATGATGGGAAAATTAGATCGGCTATAGTTCAAGTGAAGGGTGGTAGGAAAATTCAACGACCCCTACCCTACCTTTACCCTATTGAGGTTCGCAACAATACCAACCTCGGCCGAACTGAAGGTTCTGCTGAGCACCTACCCAATACCGCATCTCTCAATGACAATAGCATTGAGAAGAATCCTGATAGTATTCCAGGCGATTTACTTGAAACCAAACTGGAATCAGGGATTTTGGATGGGAACGGTTGGGATCAAAGGAACACTGTAGCCCTGGGAATTCAAATCCTATAGTTGGTCCTGATTCGATCAATGGGGGACAATCGGGGAATTCCGGTGACAATAACTCTACCATATTTCGCAATGGAATTGGTCCAGAAACCCCAAAAAGACATTCTCGCCGACAAGCAGCCATCAAAGCACGAAGAAACATCAAGACCATTGCTCGTTGGGAGTGTGAAGATGAATGAATTTCCTTTAAATTTAAAGACTAAGAAGAGATTTATCCTTATACTAAAAATCTATATCTTTTGTTACTTTCGTAATAACCATCATATGTTATTCAATATATACATGAAATCGTATAAAGTCGGGTTTTTCTTAATTTAACAAAACTATAGTACGACCGAAAAACGTGTGTACAAACTTTAAGCGTTTATAGCAGATTAGCCAATGGAGTAAACCCCAACAATATATATATTTTTAGAATCATCAGGAACTCGAGATTTTGAAAATCTGGAAAAAGCGGAATTCCGGGTTTCATTTACGGAAAATCTAAATCATTTAGTTTTTTGCCCATTTTTTATCGCAATCAAAATTTTGTTTTCACGATCGAATAGAGCTGGTTCCGCTGCATATTTTTGATCCTACAAGCTTTTCACGAAAATGCACCTAATTTCCGGAATTCCGGTGAACTCTTAAAATGCACACAATTACCGGAATTTGAGAAACAGGATTTTCCGGATTTTAAATATTTTCTCCAATGCCCCACAATATGGGTATCATTCGAAAGCTCTTGATGAGCTGAACACATCTTGTAATAGAACCAACTCTAAGAAATGAGCCTAGTTCTAGGAATTCGCGAAAAGCTTGCGGTTTTCTCGAATTCCGGTAAATGTGTGCATTTTCAAGAGTTCATTCTATTACAAAAGTTGTTCAGCTCGATAAGAGCTTTCGAATGATATCCATCTTGTGGGTATTGGAGATAATTTTTAAAATCCTGAAATTTTGTAAACCCGGAATTCCGGAAATTGGGTGCATTTTCGTGAAAAACTTGTAAGAGCAAAAATCTGCAGCGGGACCATCTCTATTTGAGCGTAAAAACAAAATTTTGATTGCGATAAAAATGGCGAAAAATTAAAAATTTTAGATTTTCCGTGAATGAAACCTGGAATTCCAGATTTTCCCGGATTTTCGGAATCTATAGTTCCTGAGGATTCTAAAAATATATACATTATATAGGCTACCTTCAAATGATAACTCAGGAGATCCGCTCACATTTCGGTTCCAAGAGTTTTTGGTCAGACTTTAGAAAGAAATTGACCCCTGCTGATGTCAAGTGGACAGAACAACTTCTATAATAGAACGAACTCATGAAAATGCACTCAATTGCGGGAATTCGGAAACCGGAACTTCCGGATTTTAGAAAAATTCTACGATACCCCACAATATGGATATCATTTGAAAGCTCTTGACTAGTTGAACATACCAAACATAAACTAATATCTGAAAATGCAACTAATTCCGGGAATTCAGCAAAAACGATAAAGCTAGTTTTAAAACCGGTTTTCGTGATTTCCGGGAATTCTGTGCATTTTCAGCTATTGCTTCTATTACAAAAGTTGTTCAGCTCATCAAGAGCTTTCAAATGATACCCATATTGTGAGGTATTGGAGAAAAGTTTTAAAATCCGGAAATTCCGGAGTGCATTTTTCCATGAGTTCGTTCTATTGCAAAAGTTGTTCAGCTCGTTAAGAGCTTTCTAATAATGCCCATCTTGTCGGTATTCGAAAAAAATTTTAAATCCGGGAATTTTGAAACCCCGAAATTTCGGAAATTGGGTGTATTTTCATGAAAAGCTTTTAAGAGTAAAAATATGCAGTTGGACTAGCTCTATTCGATCGTTGTAACGAAATTTTGATAGCGTGAAAAATTCGACGAAAAACCAAAAAATTTAGATTTTCCGTAAATTAAACTTTACGGAAACTTTACTTTAAACTCGGAATGTCTTTAATTACTGATATTCCGAGTTCCTGACAATTCTAAAAATATCTACATTGTTGGGGTTTGCTCCATTGGCCAATCAGGTATAAACGGTCACAGTTTGTACACACATTTTTAGTAGTACTATAGTTATGTTTTCGAGCTTTAGAACACATGCATAGCGGCCAAATTTTTTAAGTGAAGGGTCCAATTGCCGGGGAGGAGGTAAGCCGTTAGCGTTAGTGTGCAGAGGATGTGTCGCGCTTACAATACATAGAGTATGACAGCTGTCATACTACTTGTATTGTACTCTTTGTAAGGGAAGCAGGCATAGGAACGATTGATAAACCTGATATGGGAGTTCAGCTCATGGCCCTGTGGTGTAGCGGTAGCATGTCTGTTTCCGGATCAGAAGGGCCGTGGTTCGATCCCCGGCTGGGCCAATTCTTTACTTTCAATGGTGAGTGAAAAGCTGAACCTCCCTCTTCCCTTCTCTCTTCTAGGTCCTGGTTTCGTGGGTACGAAGGTGCCAGATGCCTCCCGTTCGGGCTTACCTTGGTTTCTTCTTGGTCCACCAGCCCTGGTAGACGCGCTACATGTGGCGAGGCTGCCAGGAGGGCCCGGATTGGACTCCTGTCTCCGGTCCCCCAGTAGTTGCTTCTGGTTGGTTGGATCTAAAGGGGTCTGGAATGTGTGTCGGGGGAGCACGGATACCTTGGGCTCAGGATACCCTGCGCTGGATGCGCTCTCGGTTCGATTCCGAGTTGAGGAAGCAAGCCGCGGGACGCGTCTTAATTGAAACCCGGGGGAGATGTAAGATTGATAAGATTGATAAAATTGATAAGCCTGATATGGGAGTTCAGCTGATGGCCCTGTGGTGTAGCGGTAGCATGTCTGTTTCCGGATCAGAAGGGAGAAGCGGTAGAAGCCTGGTAGAAGCGCTACATCTTGATTGAGTCTTATCTCTTATGTATATACTCTTGATACAACTTTAGCAGATATTTATATTATATAAAATGTACTTACTTCATCATAAACAGGAGCGTTTGTAATCTTCTTTGAAGAGGTCGTTTTAATCTTATCGCCGACTCTGATTTCAACAAACGGATTCAACTCATTGCCAACCAGGTGTTTCGCCTCAATTATCCGAACTGATACCTATTCCGAAATAATTCAATTATACAGAATATGCTAATAATTCATAATAGTTTAATTATTAGTTAAGTTATTAGTTAATTCAATTATAACTTGTAACCCGTTAAATCTAAAGCTAACTTGTAAACTGCAAATAACGTACGCTGCAAAACGATGTAATCTCTCCAATCTATAAAATGACGAAGATACTAACTGCAACTTTTATCTCTCCCACTTTTAGAACACAGTTACTCAAATAGCGTCGCATTTGGACAGAGTTATTATTTATTTAGTAGAATCCTTGGACATAGTTATTATCTGGTAAAATCCTTACCTTAAACTGCTTGTGTCGGGCTGAAAATAATTCGTCTTCAGTTTGTAGTGTATCCATGAGCCAACACTAAACATAGTCTGCCCTAAATTGATCGTGCAGGTCGGCAATGGTTTTGTTAAACAAATCACATCTATATGTACGTACACAGAAACTGCAAATGTACATGCCTATGTTTAACTGGTTTGAATTGCTAAAAGTGAAAGAAGTTTGTTAAACTTCATAATTTAATAAAGGTTTGCCATTGTTTAAAAATGTATTGAAGTTATATATAGCCAAGATATATAAAAGTCGATTAAGATAAAGTAGATTTTGCCGGTGAGGTGATTTTATTTCTCCTTTGAATTATTCCCTTCCCCCATAGTTCAAACTTCATAGATGAGTCTAATTTTGGTACTAAAGTAGCTATGCAACCTTAGTTATTCATCGAGGAGTATTTCACAACACCTACTTTACAAAATTCGTGATGTTTGTTGACTGGATTGTATACTTTTACAATTGTTAGTTTAGGCTGGAGGTTTAGAAGGAAGATAGACCAAAAGAATGAATACTTAGCACTCGGTCCGTCCCGGTGCGCTGCTGACAAAATTCGGCCTGGCCCGACCGGTCAAAAAAATTTCCAAAATTTTCCTAACAATATTTAAAAGGCTTCAATGCCACATAGCAACGCTTAATTGTGTTACGAATGCTAAATTCTACTGTAAAATAGCCAGAATGAGTAAAATATCAAGCTAATTTTAGTACCTTCACGACATTTTCTCGAGTCGATCCGGCCGCAGTTAAAAATTTCTAGCTAGCCAGTGGATGTCTGCCCTGCCAAATCGGTTTTAGCCAATGTCACTACAGTAATCTACAATATCCGTTAGGGCCGCAGGATAACGTGGATAAATTTGGAAAATTATATGGATTGTATTAGACACTTGCTTAAATTTCATGATTAAAATATTAAATTGCTATGATCAGTGCATGATTTTGTTAGTTTTGTTGTATATTGTTTGCTTCACATTTATTTGCTTGCTTATTTGTTTGATTGTCTGTTTTGAGTAGCATATAAGATAAGTATTTTGTCAAGTTTGTAATGGGAAATTTTGTATTTTGTAATTGAAATCTTGTTAATAATCAATTGCTCTGAAATGTGGAAATTAAAGAAAGATACGGTCGTGTAGGCAAATGAGTGTTTCTTAGTTTTGAAAGATTAATTTGTAAGTAGAAGAGGAATTCTTAGTTTTGGAGGATTAATTTGTAGGCAAATGAGTGACTCAGAGTTTTGACTAATAAACGTAGGCAGGAGAGGGATTTTGAGTTTTGAAAAGGTGTAGGTAGGAAAGTGTTAGGCAATAGGACAGTAAACCCGTTAGGAGGATACATTAACACGGAGTCCGATTTGGGGGGGTCTACTCCGACCTCGGCGAAAGGTCTATCCTTGAAAAAATCCAAAATTTTAAGGGGGTTTGCCCCGAAATTAGCAAAAATTCCGTATTTTTAATGTTTTTGACCAAAAATTAGCAAAAAATGGCAATGTTTTGCGAGTTTTAAGAAATTTTTTGAAAAATGGCAAAAATTTGCTAAAAAATTACCAATTTTCAATGAAAATCGCTGAGGGTCTACCCTTTTTCTTTTCTGGACGAGAGTGTCTGCCCTTTTTCCTTTTCGATGATTTTTTGTCGGTCTGGGGGTGTCTGCACCCCCCCCCCCCATTCCCCCCACATTATCCTATGGTTGGGAGAATGTGGGGGTGCAGACCCACCAAAACGGGTAGACCTCCTCAGCGAGACGAAACAAGGGTAGACCTCTGTGATTGTTGACCAAAAATTGAACTTTTTAGCAAACTTTAGCAATGTTTTTCAAAACATAGCTTAAAAATCGCTAAAAATCTTCATTTTCACTAATTTTGGTGTAAATGTTACAATTAACAGTTTTTGCAACTTTTGGGGCAGATCCCTTAGTATTGCTGACTTTTTTACGGAATTAAAGTTAGAGAACCATCGGAGTAGGGGTAGACCCCAGGATTGGACTACTGTGTGGTCAAGGCTGAAGCATCACTCTACTGCTGTAGTAAATAATAGTGTTGTTTTGTTTTTAGTAGTTTTTAGTAGTAAATAGTAGTGTTTTTATTAGTTCAGATAGGCGGGACGGATGTTTGACTGCTTGAGCAAACAGGCCAATCAATAAGTCGATCAAATTTAATCGTTTACTATTATTTCGTCACAATTAATATTTCACCAAAATAAGTTCTCGGCTTTTGGTTTTTCGGTACTTGCTACTTACAGGTTGCCGAATCGCGAAGAAACCTAAGCCCTAAGCCAAACTGACTTTGTCGCTTGAAAGTTTAATTTACTAGTTTTTAGATTAAATTTAGTGACCAACTAAAGGTATTTCTGCTCCTTTTTTCGTAAAACTGTAATTTATTTATAACAAACCAGGGAGTCAGATTACGTACAAACACAGGACTCCCTGTCCCCAGGATTTTCCAAAAACCAATTCACACCACCTGTTACAACCAATGGGATGCATTTTTCTACCCATCTGGCACTGCCAGCTGCAGCTCAAACAAAAAGTGGTTTGCCTTTCCGGGAGTTGTCTGTCTAGACAACGAGTTATGAATGAAATCATGCATCTCGTTTCGCAGTGCGAAGAAGGACCTACCGCATCGTCACAACTTTGTATCATTTCCTAGCAATAGCATAAGAACCTGCTCGTTACACATTTCCGTAGTGATAAAGCGAAAAGAATCGCTGTCTGTTTAATTGTCTTATCATAAAGTTTATAGCCAGGGCACATATTTAGATTTCAAGCCCTCCCCTTATCGTGGATCTTATCAGATGCTCAACACCACCTTCACCATTTCAAAATGGGTATTTGGTTGGGTTGATTTAAAACAACATCTGACAACAGTTGTTTAATCTTTTCACCCTACAAATACGTCAATGTCAGCCTATGAATTTTTGTTGATTCATATCACTCCAGCAAATGTGTTAAGCTGGAATGCGTTTTTGTTTGCCGTAGCAGCTTGGCGTCATTCAAGTTTTCTTTCAAAGTTGGCACTGAACTCAGCCATTGCTCGTCCCATTTCAAAGGGAATTTTGGCACACGTTGCGAATTTTGAAAAAAATGGTGGTAACCAGACATTTAGGGAGCTTTTGGGTTTTCGTCGGCGATTTTGTCCTATTTTGTCTTCGTAGCTCCGCTCTTGGCAGATATCAGTCAAGCGTCAAGTTTACTGGAAAGTTTGACCAACTAAGTAAAATGCGTGCTGGAGCACAAACACAACTCTCAATGGCTGTCAACTATATGCGTATAGCGTATGCATGAATCACCATTATTGTTCTCGCACACTTACCAAACAGTTTTTCTATCGCTTTCTAAGTTTGATTTTTACAAAGATGTTTATGAAATTGAATTTTTCAACGATTTTACACTTGCAAATTTTTTTACTTTAAATCTTTGACCTGTTCAACATGCTGTGTTTCCACTTCACCAGCATGTTTTGGTAAACTATGTAGTTTTATTTTTTGCAGGTTAGTTCCACAATGCTTCGTTTATTGATATTGTTTTGGTCCGCTTTTGTCATAAACGGACTATCATTGCCAGTTGACTTGGCCATCTTTCGCAAAGATCCCATGGAACAGCAACGGGCTCCTGGTATTAAAGTTCGGGCTACGGGAAAAGCACTATCTTATGCAAATCAAATAGGAACCAAACTCTTGGAACACCAGGTTGGAAAACTGAAAATCCCAGACTATACTACTCCTATTGAAGCTGGAGTTGGCAGTGGCAAGGCCACTCTATCCAACATGAAGATAGACAGTTTCAATGGTAAGCCAGTTTTGGTTTGGTTTCGTGCACATGCCGAGAAGATAAGTAGCTGAGAGTTAAGAGCAAAGGCTGGATTATATGAATGACTGGAATTCAAGGCAATCTCAAAGCTTCGTTATTAATCTCTTAACGAACATCCTGTAGCGCAGTGGTTTTCTAAGTGGAGGATCACTAGAGTCCAGGTCTTGAAAAAATAAGCTCTAGCATGCTATTTCGAAAATCCTTCCTGCGCAATTTACCGAGATTGTCAAGGGGTGGCCGCCTGTCTGGTGGAGCCACCACAGCACCTCCATTACGGTGGACGTAATTGACGTAATGAAAGTTAGAACACCTCGGGTAATGGCGTACAGTGGCAATTCAGTCAGCATCCCCTTCCCTCTAAAATGCATGCGTTCTAAGCTGACACTACCTTTAACCGGAGCATCGACTGGGATGAGGTGGCTGTAAAAATCTCTTACCATAGAGTTAAGAAAATTTAATGAAACCTTTGAAATTTGAGTTAGGTATCATGATGCTTGGTCAAAAGTTTTTCTTCGACATTTGTATTACCTTACCGTAGTGTGTGAGGCCGGCCGGGGTTTCACCGACTGGCCGCTGTCCGGAGAGTCGCCGGCCGGCCGGCCTGGAGCAGTTTGCAGGGCAGCTATTATGACTGCTAAGATCTTGGTTTTCTGGTGGTATATTAGAAAATGTAGTTGTAGGCCTACGTGAACGCTGATTGTGCAAGCCAGACAAAAACCGGATTTGGAGTTTATTTTAAGCTTAGTTGCTTTAAATTGTAAATTTTTGAATGTTGATTGCAGCAAACACTACCTCACCGCTTCCAAAAATTTTTGTTTTGTTATGTATCCAGTAATTTTCTCTGAATTTCTTTAGTGTTTTAACAGTAGGTATACAACGTATATATATGTTGCAGGTCCTAGCTTCTGGTACCGACTGCAATCACCTCATAATATAACTTGGGGAACATCGGGTGGTCAAGCTATCATAATTGGCGATTGGTCGTTAAAGTATAAGGCTTTGATAACAATCCGAGGCAGTGGATCCTTTAAAGTGACCGCCAGAGGAATTAGACTACAAATGAGTGGCTACGTGACCAAAACCAACGAAGGAAAGCCGCATGTTGATGTTAGTTTTCTTTGCTATCTTTGCTGTTTTAATTAACGGATATCGCAGCAGAGCATAAAAGAAATCGGTTTGCTGTGTTCTTAAGAAACTCTATAGAATAAATGAAATAAGTATAATGAAACCAGAAAATTTGATCGTTTGTAGAATACGCTTCATCTCTGAACTTACTGAACTCAACGCATGAGTTTGTGTGGCGAATCTTTTAAATTAAGTATAAATTAAATTTAAATTAAATTAAATTAAATTATTATTATTATTAAATTATTAATTATTAAATTGAATTTAATTTTGGTTTTAATTGTATAATATGGTATTAAAATATAAAGTACTAAGGTTTATAAAAAGATCTCATTTCACGTTCCATTTTCAGGCATACGGCTGCAATGTAATCATCGACTATCTGGATGTGAGTGTTCGAGGAGGGCTGGTCGGATGGCTGATCGATCGATTCAGCGGGAAAATCGAAGACCAGATGCGAAACATCCTCCAGAGTAAAGTCTGCGAAGAAGGAACGGCCCTAATCAACCAGCGGGCCAACGAAGAACTCTCAAATCTTCCCGGAGTTGTTGCGTTCTCCCCCTTCTTCAGTCTCGACTATAGACTTCTGAAATCACCGCTGGTTTCAGAAGACTATATTGAGAGCTATCAGAAGGGAGAAATTTCCTGGAAAGGTGAGGATCGAACCCCCTTCCATCCACCTCCGATTAGTTCTCCGCCGACGGCAAACCGGATGTTCTACATGTGGGGTTCCGACTTCATCCTCAATTCTTTGATCTATGCCGCCTACTCACATGACCTGCTGCAGTTTCTGGCCGACAAACAGCGCACTCCAAACCTAGCTGGCTATCTGCGTACAACCTGTCCAAATACGGATATGTGTATTGGCTCTGCTTTCTACAAAATTCGTAAATTATATCCAAATCAGACCACATCAGTTTATTTGAAGGCGACCGAAATGCCCTACGGAAATATTACCGAGGGCAGTCTTATCCTACGGGGTAAGGCTACGGGTAACCTTTTCATTGACAGTGACAACGGGACCATTATTCCTTTAGTAGACTTTACTGTCATGTTTAATGGTTCAATTGCGGTTCAGCTTGATGATCAACTGATTGTTGGTCGGATGAAGATTCAGAAGCTAGGTATCAATATCGTAAACTCAACAGTGGGTCGCATTTCTCCGCTTGAAGTGGACCTGTTCCTATTGATTGTGGAACCCTTTCTAAGCGGTGCCATCAATAAGCAGCTTAGTCGTGGCATACCAATGCCACAGATCAAAAATGTACAGTATGTAGATCCCCAGCTTAAGCTGGTGGACCGTACAGTGCAATTGGACACTGATCTTAAGTACTGTCCAACCATAGAAAATGTCCAAATGTGCTTCCAGTATACGGGAGAGCCTACAGATACTTGAAATACCAAAACCTTGCAATAATCTCCGCCTTTTTTTTCTGGAAGATTTGGAATCTTTCAGGAATATCAATTTTTGAATGAGTCAGCCACAGAACCTTCATTATTTTGCTAACAGTCTAATTTGTTTATTTGCATATATAGGAATTGTTGTTGTTATGTCATAAGCCCGCTTTTCTCTGGAAATAAACTAGTCCTCTCTTGACTCCTAAAACTTCGGGGCAGCTTAGAGATAAAATGTTTGTCTAGCAATAAGCGTAAGTCTGAATAACTATCTAACTAGCATATTTAATACAAATAAGTCACAAACTACGCAGATGTAAAAATGTAAATGTAAATAGTTTAGTTCGATTATACAGTAGTAATTTTCATGTCTCTTAAAGCGCACTTTACGTTTTCCTGGGTGTTGCCACACTCGGCACTTTCCTCACTGCCTAAAATAAATAAGTGTCTCTGTGAATATCACAAAAGAATCAATATTAAATGGAAATCATTAACTCTATGCATTTCGCACAGACGGTTCAAAAAGTTATATATTTTAATCTCAACTCGCCTCTTTAGGGAAAAAGTCCCTGGAGACAAAAACTGAGAATGGAGTCTACTGTAGTACCTAGTTCAGAAGTTTAGCCATGTTAATCTTCGAGAATAAGTTTTACACTGGATACATATTAGAGATGAGGACGAGCCGGCATTTTCCGGCTCGGCTCGGCTCGGCTCGGGAGAAAATCTGGTCGGCTCGGCTCGGCTCGGCTCGCGAGCATACCCGGCTCGGCTCGGCTCGGCTCGGAAGAATATTGAAAATGGGTCGGCTCGGCTCGGCTCGGCTCGCCCAGCTTGAAATTTGAAATTTGACCGACTGCACCGAATTGTGTATTTTCTACGTTGTTGTTGACAAAAGGCCTAAAACAGCTGTCTAGCTTTTGTGTACCATTGTGAATCACCAAAATTCCATTATTACCGAGACACTTCGAGCTGCAGAGTCCAACGATTACATACAATTTAATGATATTAATATTTGGTAAATGTATATTCTACGAAAGTGGGCGGGCACACATTCATGTTTTTTAGTTTAAAATTTATTATTTTATTCTATGTATACAATATGGAAAGGAACCACTGATAAACGCCAAAAAAACACGAGAAAACTTTATGTTTTCCGCAGTCTTGAGAAAAGGCATAATCTGATAAATTGCAAAATGCTTGAGAACTCAGCAGTAAAATTCTGAATTCTTTTACATCATTTTTTAAATTTTAAAAAATTTTAAATCCTCTAATTGCTCTCTGCCGATCGTAGCCATAATCGTAGTCAATTGAATGCAGAATAATGTCAAATTATGCAGAATAATTTGAAACTCTAAATTAATAGTATGTATTTCTGGTATATAATTTACAACCTTTTCAGCTATCTCAAAAAATGCTACAAAAACCCAAAGCCACAGTAGTAAGAGAATGCAAATTTTAATTGTAATATTTTTGATAATACCAAATATGATAAGTTGAAATAAATAAGTAAAAATGTTTCTTTCTAACTACACCAAACATAGGTTGTCTTCAATCACAGCCTAACGTTTAAACTAAGTTGGCATGGAATGAAGGTATGATTAAAGACAAGGAAGAAAGAAAAATTAGACGACAAAGTTGAAAACAAAAAACAGAATTCATTGAATTTGTTGGCTATTTTGTTTGGGAAAAGTCAGAAGTAATTACAGTGAACTTAAAATTTTGCGATAGGGTCGGCTCGGCTCGGCTCGGAGTTTCAATTCTCCGGCTCGGCTCGGAGTTTCAATTCTCTGGCTCGGCTCGGCGCGGCGCGGCGGAGCCCTGCCCCGCCCCGCCGAGCCGAGCCGCTAGCCAAAATCCTCATCTCTAATACATATACGCAAGAAGGTCATAGCTCCTATATGTAATTTTTAAGAAAACTGTTAAAGGGCTCACCAGACAAGTGGCCGGAATCCTTGTCACTGAGGCAGTAGGCTACTTCGCTGTAAGACAAAAATGTGAAAGTAAAAGGAACACTGTTTTATCTGAAAAAGCTTAAATAGTGCTCCCAGGCCTACTATTTAAATATATTTTAGAACACCAACTAGAGAGGAAAGAGGAGAGGTAGAAAATAAAGTTCTCGGTTGAACGTAATTTAACAAATTCAATTACAATGGCATGGTTGAAAAATTTAAATGCTCTGTATTAAAAATTATTCAGATTTCAGCAAATATCTTTGTTATTTGCAGCCTTGTCTGGGCTGGTTGATTTTTCCGAATTTTCAAAGCTTTAATACTTACTCCTGCAATAGCCAAACGTCATCTCGTTGTTGCGGCTGAGGCGTTTCATTTTTGGCAATATTATTTTCCTCATCCACTTCCTCTTCCTTCTCGGCAAATCTCACATTTCTGACTCCGCTGAGGGTGAGTCGTTCTCGCCCGCCGCTCGTCCATCGATGCAAGATCAGCGGGGAGTCGATTCGAAAGGAGCTGCTGTGACTAAGTGGAAAGGTCGCTGAGGCGTTGGTTGGCACAAATCTTGGCTGAGCTATCGGTACAGCCTAAAATTAACTTTGCGTCATAAATTTTTGTTGAGGAGACTTTCGGAAAATTTTATAGACAAATTCGCCCTACATGGTTATTCACAATTAATCTGCAATAATTTGAGTATTAAATTCAACTTCAATTCGCGATTAATTTATTTAGATTTCCATTTGTACCCTTTCGATAACATAGTAATACAGGTGTAGCTCGAATTCAAACATAGGCTTGGTTCGATTGTGCCTGGGTGGTTCATTCGATAATGTGTCGGACTACTTAACCCGCAGGTTGAGGGTTGTGGGTTATAACCCCACTTCAGGCCTAAATTTTTTCGGGCGCCTTCCTACCTACCTACCTACCTTTTTTCGTCAAATACTATTGTATATTTTATTTCCTCACACTCACTTCGGCTTCATTGATAACCTCATCGCCGGCAAGTCTTTGACTGCAAAATTCGCAATCCGGATCGCAACATTCGTCTTCTGAATCATCAGAATCCGCCAGTTGCTGCAAACTGGACAGCAATAGCGTTATCGACAGTAATCTACTCTGACGTAACTTTCGACGAGATTTAACATCAGAAAAACTGTAGTTCATGTCGACTCCTGTCAAATCAAGGCAACCAGGAAAAGGACATATTGCTAGAATAATTAATGGTATTAAAAATTACATTTCCCTAAAGATATTTCCCACAAACAAACCTTAAATCTCATTAAGTGTCGAACTTGGTATTTATTTTTATGCCTGAACAAACTTTGCGCTTGTTGGACTCAAATTACTCTGTACGGATTTTGAACAGCTTACATATTCTGAAAAGCTTTAAATATTTGCCTTAAATTGCTAGCAGCCATTTCATTAAAATAAGCCTAGCTTATATCAAGATCTGTACAGAAAGTTCTCACAAAATATTAATGTTGCCAAGCCAACCGTCAAATTCCAACTGTTACATTTCTCATTGGAAAGAGAAATGACATGTCTGGAATGCAAAGCTAGAATAATCATAAAATCTTAGGTCTAAAGGGCTCCTTGAGTAAAAGCAGAGGAAAACTATTTGCTCCCGATCTGAGGTGCTGATTGAATTTAGATCCAAATAAGCTGAGAACCACCTTCTGTGGGCACAGCTAAAGCTATCATTATAAACACCTTTTCTTGGCTGACTGGGCCTTAGTATTGATTCAGTTGAAAAGAAAGGAGATATCGGAAACCCTGGCAAACTGGTGAATTCTGGCTCAGGTCTCTCTGTACAAATAAACCTTAAAGCTAAGTTTGAGTAGTCCTTAATGTGTTCTCAACTCAGCCAAAAATATTCCGATGTTAGGGAATGAGCTTCTTTCAGGTTGAGATTGAAGAAAAGTGTCCCATTTATTAAGGTTCGAAATGGATCTGGACGGGTTCAATTAAACTTGATGCTAACTAGAGACACAATTGATCTGTGCCGCCTTGCTGTAGTTCTGACTAAAACAGTCCCATATAGAAAAGCACGAGAGATGGATTAACTTGATAAAAAGAAAAAATTTGCAAATCCCATATGAGATGAGTTTCCGAAAAAAGCCTGAACAAGGAAAAGGGAAAAAAGTTTAAAGCTGAGCCTTTGACAGTGGGGCCCTAAAGAACATGTTCAAAAACAGGGCGCCGTCAACTGAAGTTCCCCCATTTTATTGCCATACCTTATTGATTTCGTCCAAATATATAATTCAAAAAGGCTCCCTATCAGAACTATAAACGTTCAGACGGAGAAATGTCTCTAAGTCACTTTCCGCTCATTCTCACATGCTATTAAGAGTCCCTAAAGAGGAACCACACAGCCAATACTTGCCCTCGATTTTCACGCCTAAAACAGGCGGGAAGACTGGGAAAACAGCTTAACTTAGCCGGCTTTTTGATGTTAACATCCCAATGGGCTCAGGCTATCACTTGTAGCCTTAATACACAAACTGAGTATGCATATTGGACCTTGACTGATAAGAATAAACGTTGAATAATCTTATGCTACATGTATGTTATTATACGTGTTGCGTTACAGTTGTAGATAAAATTGTGTCCATGAAGGGGATCAAATTTCAGTTACAACGGTCTGTTCAGTTATATCCCTTGACAGTTAACCTGATTTTAAATTTCTTTCTGCACAGCTGATTAGCAAAATATTCCTCTTGATAATTTGGAATTCGGCATTGAAGTTGCAGGAACTTGAAGTTTCTCAGTTCTAAACACCATGCTGTCAAACTGGGCAAGGTGAGTGTATCCTTCCCTGAGGTTATATCAATTTCTTCAGTCAAACCCTGAGACTGAATCAAACTAAAGAATGATGTTACCATAACAGTTGTCGAAGAAATAAAAAATAAATAAATAAATAAATAAATAAATAAATAAATAAATAAACAAATAAATATATAAATAAATATTAATATTAAAGAATATCTCATGACAAAAATAGTCAATGATTCCGTGAAAGTTTACTAGATTAGCAGTGATGGAACCGGGTCACTTAGGCTTGACCCGGTGACCCGGTGACCCGGTTGAGCCCTGACCCGGTGACCCGGTTGAGCCCTGACCCGGTGACCCGGTGACCCGGTTTTCCAGAAAATTTCCAAAATCTGAAAAAAATTTTAAATTTGCCTAAGAACGCTAAATTTTTGGATTCGATGTTCCGTCACCACCCCAAAAAGAATAAATTACGACATGTTTGCTCTAGCTTTTTTAAAATGTATTTAATAGTAGCTGTAGCACTTTCTAAATTTATGCAGAATTGAGCTGGCAAAACCAACAATTTATCCGTCTGCGAAATTTTGCAGGGTGTAATATAAGTGCTTATCCAAAAACACGGAGTACTTTAAAAATTTGGTTTTTATTATGTATTGCGTTAAATTAAATTTAATTGTGCGCTTATATTCAACATTTACCTTGGTTGCGAAAATAATCCGCAAACCATGTAGTACTAAATAGATTTTTACAATAATCATGAAACTGATTAAGCTAAACAATAATCTGCCAGAGACCGACAGATTCAAATAACCTCAAGCTGCGAAAATGCTCAAGACTAAAATGCAAGAAAAAAGCAAATTAATATATATTGGACATCGAACAAAAATTTAAGCTAAAATTTTAGCTTGGTAAGCCAAAAATTTCAGATATCTGAGGTGAGTTCATAAAACCGGGTCAAGACCGGGTCGAAGCTCTTGACCCGGTGACCCGGTGACCGGTTCCATCTCTGCAGTTTAGAATTGTCAGCTTAGAAAAATAATAGAAAAATAATTTAATTACGTTTCGTCTGCTATTGCTGGCTTTTTGCTTCATTTGCTTTGTGCTTCATTGTTGCCAGCTTTCGTAGCAGTCGCTTTCCTCTGTCAATATTGGTTCTTTGTTAGTTTTAGTTTGTGCTAATATGTATTTTTGCAGGTCTGACTCCAAGCGTTGACGCTCGACAAAGACAGAACAGAACTGAAATCTGAAAATTGTAACTTAAATTGTCTTAAACTTCTCTTTATAAATGAAGATTCACTTGAAGTCTCTCTTAGGAAGAAAGAAAGCGTCACCTTTAGATTAAGTTAGTTTTAGTGCTCCTGAATATGGTATGTAACAGTGAACGATACTCGTATGCAGTTCAGTCTTTTACCGTTAAGTATAAATAATTATCCGGGTCTAATAGTCTAGATAGCACTTATAATCCCCAGCCTGACCCTCAAAGGTCTTGTAAACTGGAAGTGAGTATTAGTCAGTTGAAAAAGTTTTGTTTAGTGTTCATAAATTTTCGCAAATTTCAAAGAAATTGCACAGAATGGCTGCAAAAAGAGCCTGTGTTGTCAGCGTAACTACTTGAGAGGAGTATTTACTACAATTTTCACCTAGTTAGTTGAGACTCCCAATTATAGTTCTGGGCCCCTAAAAACGACTACACAAAATAAGGATTATAGTTTGTGTAAATTGTTAGATCGTATGCTAAGTTTAAGTAGAGCATCTCGTTCTGCGTGCACGCCGTTTAAAGTACTACAATTTCTATTTGCATGAAAATAAATATATCTTACAATGAAACTGTTTATATCTATTCAACCATCTAGCATGATCAAGATATTCTACTTAGCAAGCTAATGGACCTTGGCTTGAGCTGGACATTAGTTTTGATGCTGTCATTTCTACAGACCACCCTGTCGATTCAAATGATGTTTCTGTTGCTGCATTTTGTTTTCTTGCTATACACTGCGCTGGGTTTTCAAGGTGATTAAGTATTGTAATTATGAATTTTTGATTAATTGTTTTATACCTTTAATGTGTATGTATACTTTACCTTGTACAAACCTGTAGGTTAGAGGTTGGATAAAGTCACATGACTTCTAAGCTTAAAATAGAGTGAGTTGAGTTTTGGCTCAGAAACACCAGGTCATTGGAATTGCGAGATTGTGAGTTCTGAAAAAATATTTAAAATAAACTTGCGTGTTTCGAATAAGGTTCATAAGTTGAGTGTTGCATTTATGGCCTGAAAAATTAAATGACGACTTGTCACATGGATGTGTACGAACGTTCACAATTAAGCAATCACAAACAAGTTGAACGACAGTCAGCAACTTGTCCCTTTCTGCGTCAAAAACCTGTATTTCACATTCTTTGGCTTTCAATTCAATTCTCTGTATCTCACAGCTTATAATGAGAGTCGCCAGCATTTAGCAATTTGTAATTGTTTAATGTTAGTTTACAAACCAGAAGCAAACCCAGACTATTGCTGCCAATGTGAGCTTCGTATGTGTCAGCAAAAACAACTGTTGTGTGACTATTTACAAAGAGTTCATTGAAAATATATATACTTTTCCAGAATTCATTCTCAAAGGCAGTGTTCGTGGCGATGGCAGTGGTCGTTTTATAAGTGAAAAACAAGCAGGATCCGACAATGGCTATGGCACAAATCAAGTGACAGGTATGTTCCTAAAATTGGACGTTCTGGGGCCCGTTGCATAAAAGGTATTACTAATAAATTATTAGTGATTAGTTGATTAGTGTAGCAGTTTGATTAAAAATAGCTTAAGTTAAGTTAATACCTGAAGTTAAGCGTTCCAACTGCAACCGGTGCAGCGCTTCTACCAGGGGCTGGTAGACAATAGAGATGAGGACGCCGGGATTTTCCGGCTCGGCTCGGCTCGGCTCGGGAGAAAGTCTGGTCGGCTCGGCTCGCGAGCATACCCGGATCGGCTCGGCTCGCCCAGCTTGAAATTTGAAATTTGACCGATTGCACCGAATTGTGTATTTTCCACGTTGTTTTTGACAAAAGGCCTAAAACAGCTGTCTAGCTTTTGTGTACCAGTGTGAATCACCAAAATTCCATTATTACAGAGTCCAACGATAATATATAAGGTTTAATGATATTGATATTTGGTAAATGTATATTCTACGAAAGTGGGGGCACACATTCATGAATATTTAGCTTTCATGTTCATTCAGCTTAAAATTTATTATTTTATTCTATGTATACAATATGGAAAGGAACCACTGATAAACGTCGAAAAAAACACGAGAAAACTTTTTGTTTTCCGCAGTCTTGAGAAAAGGCATAATCTGATAAATTGCAAAATGCTTGAGAACTCAGCATTAAAATTCAGAATTCTTTTACATTATTTTTTAAATTTTAAAAGATTTCAAATCCTCTAATTGCTCTCTGCCGATCGTAGCCATAATCGTAGTCTATTGTAATTATGCAGAATAATTTGAAACTCTAAATTAATAGTATGTATTTCTGGTATATAATTTACAACCTTTTCTGCTATCTGATAAATTGCTGCAAAAACCCAAAGCCACAGTAGTAAGACAATGCAAAATTTAGTTGTAATATTTTTGATAATACCAAATATGATAAGTTGAAATAATTAAGTAAAAATGTTTCTGTCTAACTACATCAAATATAAGTTGACTTCAATCACAGCCTAACGTTTAAACTAATTGGCGTGGAATGAAGGCATGAATAAAGACAAGGCAAAACGAAAAGTTTGATGACAAAGTTGAAAACAAAAAACAGAATTCATTGAATTTGTTGGCTATTTTGTTTGAACAAATTCGAACGTAATTACAGTGAACTTAAAATTTTCGATAGGGTCGGCTCGGCTCGGCTCGGGAGAAATTGGTGCCGGCTCGGCTCGGCTCGCCAAAATCCTCACCTCTAGTGGACAAAGAAGACAGAGGGCCGACAAGCCCAAGATGGGAAGCGTCATGCACTCTTGTAACTAGATAGCCATCACTTAAGAGTTGATAGTATGTACCTTCCAGTAAATATATTTGATTAATTGGTTGCTTATGAATTACCGAACAGCTTTTATCCAGTTTATCTTTTCGACATTTCTATTTTCAGATTGTTGGGTATGTGAAAACTCGCAGTGTCGAATTGGATTTGCCAGAGACTGCAACTCCAAAGATTTTCCAAAGTATTCTACTCTCAGTGAATGTTTCCAGTCATGTTCGGAAGAACCAGGTACTTTAATGTCAAGCGCAAGTGTTAGACTCACGAAAGCTTTCTACTCTGCACTTTGCTTGCTCCATGAATATTAAGCCTCAATAATAGGTCAGTGCGAGCGATTCATTTTGATTATCATTTATATTTAGATTTATTAAATTACTAGGAATAATCGAGCCATACGGATGACGACTCTATTCCGCAGTAAAAACAGGCATGACTTTCCCGCCAAAAGTTTGACATCTTTGAACAGTTTATGTTTTGAAAATTTACTTGATCAGAAAAATTTAACCTATTCATTACTACCAACTAACCAACATTTGAGTTCTTTAGGCTTGATATAGCTCCTTTGAAACGAACAATTGAATTCTTGATTTGAATTGTATATTAATATCAGCTTTTGAACCTTGTTTCTGAATTTTAGCATAGAAAATTAAACTTGGTTTGGTTTGGCTTATCAAGTTTGCTCTTACTAAGGTTTGTTTTCAGACTGCGGGAACAACGAAGTTTTACGAGAAAACCGCTGCGGACCCTTTTGTGATTGCGTTGACGTGGCATCCTTAGGGTTTTGTCCGGAGCAGTGCTTTGAAGATCGCCGCTGCTTCTGCCAAGACGGTTTCGTAATGGACAATCGAGAATCCCAGAACTGCATTCCGCAGGAATCATGTCCCTCTACTACCGGCAAAATGGAATCGTCAACTCTTAGCACCTCTGAAGGAGCCGTTACACCAAAGGACGATTCCATTCCTCCATCCACTTTGACCCAATCCCGGTCTTCCGATACTTCAGATTCAAATAAAAGCTTTTCGACTAGTCCAGTATCACCTCGAACTTCATCTTTAGATTCTACACTCATGGAAACCAGCTTTCTGCCTTCTGATTCTACTGATTCGAAACCGGATTCATCGACATCCTCCAGACCTCCTATTTCAGAGTTGACTTCAGCTTCTACAAGATTCTCATCAAAGCCACAAACCTTGTCTTCTGACATGAAAACCGACTTCACTGATCAGTCAAAAACTTCTGCAGTCACTTCTTCACCAACTGCAACCGGAAATCTAGGACAGAGTACTCTTATCTCAACTGAAGGTGCGTCTACCTATCCTCTTACACTCGATGGAATCACATCGTCAATTGCTGGATCTAGTTTCCTGCCGTCTACTGCAGCATCATCATCCAGGCAAACTCAAGGTACAGTTTTTGCTCTGTAATGTTTTAGCTGTTGGAAATGATTGTGTTAAGTGTTCCCAGGCAGAGAATTGAACCTTTGACCACCTCTCTGTAAAGTAGAGTACAATACTAATGATTAAGCTATAACGTGCCTATCACGTTAAGACCGGAGCACGATGTTGAGGAATTAATGAAAACGCAGGTCTGATCTGCTCAAGTAGATAAGATATCTGTGCTCACAAAATGTGTAAAGCTGTTTAACTTAATGTTTGCTTCATGTCCTGACTGGTTTCATTTGGGTACTGAATTTGAATCCCATTTGAAAGTATTGAGATCCAGTGCATGCAAATCTGCATTTTTAATTTTGCCTTGCCAGATTCACAAATTCTGGATTCACAAATTCACAAAAATTCACAAATTCACAAAGCACCGATTGCAATCATTGCACAAATTTGAAACACGAAATATTTATTCTATGTTCAGCTGGTGAATGTTGGTTGTGTCGAAGAGGAAACTGTAACGGTGCGTCACCGAATGAGTGTTCTGAAACGATGGGCTCGTCGGAAACAGTATATACCTCCTTCGATCAGTGCATTTCAAAATGTACAGCGAGCACAGGTATGATAACTAATAAACTGTATTCAAGAAAACTCAAATGTTCAGTATTTTTCAAGAGAATGGCAAAAGCACAAAAGGCAAAAGCGAAGTATAATAGAATAACTGCATTCTTGCAGCTGTTATTTAATTTTCTTTTTGGATTTGTTTTTAAGGCAAAGCTTGCGTAAAGCCAAAAAAATTGGGAGTTGGGATTATGAGCGGCCAGTCTGGCTGAGGGCGATGTCAAGGTCTGTGAGTTAGTCTTCTGCAAGTACACATATTCCATCATACTGGTACTCCACTAGTCTTCTACGACTTCTGAATTAAAGGTCCGAAGCTCTGCCAAGTGAGCTAACGAGGCTAACTGTCACATTGGACTAGAAGGAGTTCGTATCCAAACTGAAGTAACAATGAATTAATAATGCGCTTTACAACGCGGACAAGACACACGATCCAGTCCGAAGTACAGTATGGTACAATGCATACAATGCCAAAATGTGACTGTTCGATGGGAAAACTCTGACGACATGCTTTGTACAGTTTCAGATTTCTTGTGATTAAACGCATACAAATTAACACTAAACCATATCACAAATTTGTTGTAGCACGCATTCATTGTGCACTCATTACTATACGCCCGAATTCATGTGAAACCCTCGCGCAGGGAACTAGTGCACTTCGCGCATTCGTGCCCTGCACTCGGAGTTTCAGAAGTATCCGTGCCTTATACTACTGAGTTCACGCTGTCCCGTGCTACAACCTATACTTGTATTTCCAACGTGTTTAAGTACAATTTCAGCACCTATCGATGGTGACGGATTTTACTGCTCACAAGCAGAACAAAGGTGCACCTTATGCTCTGGTCAACGGGATTGCGCTACTTTACAACTGTATCCTACAATGCAAGAATGTTCGGCGGAATGTGGACCTGGTAAATCCTTGCATTTAATTTATTTGCACAAATATTAGCAAAGCTTGGCTGTGTTGTAGTTTAGACAACCGTTCACTAGCCTGGATTTTACTAAACTGAATGAGCTGGTAACTTGTAACACATGACACATAAAGCGACTAATCGCTCTAACTTCAGAACAACTACACCAAAGGATTACATCACAACAGAATGCATTATGCAACTTGCTTTAGAAATGAGTTATAAAATTATAACAACCCCAGCAAAGATAAGTAGTGCCTTATAGCTGTCTCGTCAGTATTATGAACTTGTGGTAAGAGGGGGCTGGATGCGCATCTGTGTGGGATGTGGGGGGAAACCTGCACCTTCGTATAAAAGGTTACTAAGCAGCTAGGAATAGAAAGAATGTAAGCGATTTGTCACAGTATTGTTTAGTATCAGCACTTGTTTGGTTTATCAAGTCTAATTGCAAAATAGATGTAGGCATGATTTATATCCGACTTGGTCCGATCAGGTATATATTTGTTTAAAATCATAATTGCAGTTTTATACTACTGCTTTGCTGTATATGTTTCAGCACCACAGTGCTGGCAGTGCTTGAATAACAAATGTGAGGGTTCCATGGGGCTCAGATGTTATTCAAGCAACGTTTACACGTCTGAAAATTCCTGCCTGGTTACCTGCGAGGGTAAGTAGCCGTGCCGTGAAGCATCAGCATCATAACCACCATAACAAATTAAACAAGTGACCCCTAAAAGGGTAAAAATTCGGTCCGTAGTGTGTGCGTAATTCTTTCCGTAATTACACACTATTTTGGAGTTGACCCATTACAAAGATTCCCGCGGAATAAAAAGGTGTAAAGCATGTCATGCAACTCTACAGTCTAAAATCAAAATATATACTGCGAACTCCATAGTTACGCCAATTTGAGACGAAATGAAAACTTCCCGATCCTATGGTTGGTCTAAAAATGTACAAAAGATAACATACAAGTAGCAGTAGTCATCTGTACATTTTTGCAGGTATTGATATTTCCATGCTATCAACGGAAGCTACAGTAACGCCAACCGCCAAGTTTGTGTGCGATGGTGATCAGTGCATGACTTGTCCGCGATTCGGCTGTGCACCACATCTGCCCATGTTTGACAATCAAGAGACATGTGAATCTAATTGTCCAATAAGTATGTACTCTTGTATAAAAGCTGGATAAATTATGACAGAAAAAAGCTTGGATAAACTAACAACTGTATATGCTGAGATACTAAATTTTCTGTTTCTACATAATGCTTTAAACTAACTGAATATCTCAATACCGAACTAATTTTTGCTAAGAATAGATTGCAGAGATTAGAATAAAGGAATTGGAATCACTCTTGTGTTTACAGTAAATTTGTGCAGGCGTAATTTACGGTATACCTTTCCGTGGAATTTAATGTTGTGATTCATTAAATGTAGGATGTATGGAGTATATATTGTGGGTACAGTGGTTTTAACAGTAATAACACCCACCTAACTCTTATTGGCTTAACTTTAAAAAGTCTAAATATTTTGCAAAAATCAGGATTTTCCCTCAGTTATGTAACTGCAATGGCATATAACAAGCTGCATTTATTTTTGCTTTTGCTATTCAAGTATTTGCTTTTTGCAACATCCGATAACATTACTACATCGATAGGTGCCGAATGCTGGGTTTGTGCCAATGGTTGTATGCAAACCTCCGGTACGGCATGCTTCCCACCACTTTATTCACCAATTATAGTCTACAGTACCGAATCTGTCTGCTTGGCCGATTGTGTTTTTCATACTGCTGGTAACTTTAATTGGAATAATGCTTTTAATTTTTAAACAACTTTCAGTATCGTAATATTGTGTATACTAGAATTAAAGTTTTACAAAAATTTGTAATCATTTTCATCAGATTATCACTTTAAACGTCGAATCAATATGCTATATCAGTCCGGTTTTGACCAAGTCATGAGTGTTAGCGAAATTAGATTAGCACCACTATTTCAGATTGACGACCTTCGTAATTTGAGGCTTACAGCTGCCACTTATTTTAAAAAGTAATGTAACAAGTTATTTTTCTCTTAGGAGCTGATTGTTGGATTTGCCAAAATGATGGTACTTGTCAACCCCAGCAAGGTGTAGCTTGTGAAATACCTCCTGGAGCGCCTGCAGTTACCTATCCTACTGTGAACGCATGTCGTTCAGATTGCAAAAGTGAGCAGTCCACTGCTTCAATTGAAACGACAACAGGGTCGTCTAGCGGTGCAATGACGACTCCAGGATCCACCAGCGCAGCAGATTCGTCAACTATGCCGTCACAAGTTGCGACAGCAACAACGGAAGTGTCACTAACGACATTGCTAATTTCGACATCACCAGAAATATCGTCATCACCCTCATCCTCAACCACTTCTCCTAAATTTGCCTTATCAACACCATCGCCGTCATCATTATCTTCATCATCATCACCATCATCAACATCATCATTGTCTTCGCCATTGTCATTAACATCAAAGTCATCAGAAGCAACATTATCATCAGAATCGCCACCATCTGATCATTCAACACTCTCGTCATCACCACCGTCAATCTCAACAGCAGAGTCATTGCTTTCAACTTCATCAACATCACCCTCCCTATCCGAGACTACAAAACACGATACCCAGTCAGTGTCTACAACTATGTTTTCTGAAGTCTCCACACCATCAAAATCTGAAACTCCACCTTTGTCTTCAATTATGACTTCTTTGCCAACAGTCTCAACCGCTTCAGTGATATCACCAATTTCAACATCTTCTCCAATTGAATCGGCATCTATGTCTTCTCAGTCTGAATCCCCACTGACAACCGGCTCTACGTCAACAGTTAGTTTGGTCCCTGAGACAACTTTTTCTGTTTCGTCTTCACTGATTGTACCCAGTCCTAGCGAAACGGAAAGCATTTCGAGAATGGACGTTACCACTACTCCTGAAAGCTTGGTAACTGACACACGGATGACGTCTTCAACGTCAATGTCTGCTGATTGCTGGGTCTGTGGAGAAACTCAGTGTATTGCTTCTACTGGCCTAACCTGTCAGACTCCGCCTGGATCACCTGCTGTTACGTATCCCAATCTTAGCTCTTGCGAAGCAGATTGTGTATTTGGTAATCTGATCTTTTGTACTTTGCTTTGCTTTTTAGCCTCGTAAGCAGAATAAATTCAGATGTTAAAAAGTTAAACCTCTGCTCAAATTACTGTGATAACTTTTGACTACAAAAATTTGTGTTAAGCTGGCGGCCAGATACCTAGGGTCTGCCTCAGCCTCACCGTCTGCCCGGCCGTTCTAAAGCACTAATTATGGGGTTCAGTGCTCTGAATTCTTATTAAATAGCTGATTTTTACTTTCTCTTTAACTTTTAGATGGTTGTTATACTTGCAACGGAGGCTGTTCACTGCAGAAAGGTTTGGCTTGCAGTCCTCCCCAAGGATCACCTGCTGTGATATATTCCACTCCCACAGAATGCATGATGTCATGTTCAGTGACATCTGACAAACCTAGTAAGCAAAACTTATTTAAATGTGGCTGACCTAACGCTCTTTAGTGAGGTATTTACAAGTCTCATGGCTTCACCGCTTCATGTTTAATAATACGTGCAAGAAACCAGCATCAAGTAAAATGCCTCAAGTTTACTTTGCTGGCTTTCTGACTAATCATACTAATATAGCTATATTAACTACACTGTATAGCTGTAACTCTAACTACACTACATTATTAGGTATACCTACGTATACTAAAGTCTGACACAAAAATGTGTGTACAAAATCTGTAAGGCCTCCAGTGAACTAAATATATGTCGTAACTAGAAGAGCTGGGACCGGTTCCACTAGAACCGGTTGGAACCGGAACCGTAACCGGAACCGAACCGGAAGGATTTTTAGAACCGGAACCGGAACCGGAACCGGTAGAATTTGGAACCGGCCGGTTCTATGCTTAAAGATCGGACTTGAATTAATTTTTTGCATAAATATTTTACAATTTCCTAATGCTGGATTGCTATTTGCTAGTTGCTTAGTTGCTTAGTTGCTTAGTTGCTATTCATATTGTATTTTTACTCATTCATACCATTCAGGCTAGTGACTGAAGCTGCAACTATTACCTAAATTTGGTTTGAGCTTAAACATGTTTCAGCTGAAACTGTGCAAATTTTGACCTGTAATGAGGGTAACTAACATGAGATGTGATGTGACTTACGAATTACGATCTGAAACTGAACTTACGAGTTGAAACTGAAGTAGGAAACTATAAATAGAATAAATTTAGAGCATAAGTTGGAAATGGAACAAATTCAGCTATTTCTGAAAGTGAGACAAACTTTTCGCTTGCTCTGTTAATAGTTTGAAACTCGCTGAAGCTGATGTTTGATATTTCAGATAAATTTCAAATGTTTATTTGACTCAACATTAGTTATATTGTCCCTTCTCCTTAGTTATAAGTTAAATTATAACATGCTTGAAAAATCACGAACCTGTATTGCTTTATTGTAATTTATATCGACGTCCCTTGTTCTGGAAGTTCGTATGTTTCGTCTTCATGCTTTTTGTTTTTCAAATTTTGTGAAGTAAATTTACAAAATGTAAAATTCAACAAATTTTTTCTGTAGTTTTCTAATTCCAAACATTAATTGAAGAAATAATGACGCTTTCCTTCGCATGTGAACGGTATAATGTCGAATGAAAACTTGAACAAGCTTACACATTTGATGATTAACCTTAGTTAAGAATGAAAGCTCGCAGAGATGTATTTAGAAATTAGCTATTTTCACAAACATTGGGAAACAGAAAGTAGTTTAGTTAGGACGCAAACTGGAAGCAACAATATGAAGGGAGAAAAATAAGTTTTTACACAGTAGAAAACTTTGAAAATTGCTCCTGCGTATCTTTCTAATTTTAACTGCTTTTGAAACAAAAGTCGATCGAAGTTCAAATATCGAAAAGTTTATAAAACTGACCTGAAAGACCGAGCCATCTGCAGTAGTATTAGCGATTTTTGTGAAATAAAGTTGCTGTATATATTTCCTCGTAAAATATTTAACTTTAGCATAATATGTTCCTCTTTTATTCCGATATGGCTATTAATCAGCGTTTGCATATTTAAATTTTTTGAAACCATTTACTTCTTGAGAGGTGCTGTAGTCTAGTCTTAAGGAAATAAAAAATTTATCTAAAACAAGAGTGCCCAAAAAGGGCATGATTCCTCGGCAGAGCATGGTCTGAACAAAAATTTTGCACATTGGTATTGTTTTGTGCTTACCATAATTACTTATCGCAAAATTTCCCTGTAAGAATTACTGTAGTAGCTAGCAGGCTCCTTATTTTGTTGTTAATTTGCTGCTTTGCCACACTGTGCGCGCGCACACCCTGAGCAACCAACTCTGCAATTGCGTCTGTGTCCCTAAGTTCCTACCATTGTCACACGTTTTATTAATGCTGTTGATGATTATGCGCCGTCCGAGCATAGCGCAGCTGCTCGCAAGCTGTTTAAGGTGGTGGTATCTTTTTGTGCAGTGCTTTTGTTGGTGATTGTTTGAAACGCTATAGCTCGCAATTTTGGGAGTTGGACAGAGCTTTATTTATCGTTTTATAGCTTATATTCTGCACATTCACATGAGCTTACGAAACCAGCAAAATTAGCACTAAACCAGCTAAACGTTTCTGACATACTGACATCTGACAGGCTGAATATAGACCAAAAATTATTGAGCATTGATTTCTTTAAACTGTAGAATCGGTCAAAATTTATGTGCCACAATATGAAGGACATGTGGGCCAAGGAAATTCTTTGGACGTCTCAGGAAAATCCATCAAATGTGCTGTGACACGAAATTAGTTTTCTCGCAACTGGAGATGTTTTAACTCAAACCAAAAAAGTGTCCCTCCGCAATAGGGCGAATTTTCATCCAGCCAAAAGTCACGCGAATCTATTTGGTAGTTTTTGAGAAATCAATATTAAAACAAAATAATCGCAGTTTTTACCAAAATGGTTTTTCAGCCAAATCTCTAGCTTAAAGCAACGAATCCAAGCTAATAGCCATTGATAAAATTGGCAATTAGACCACGTATCCATTAAGTATAAATAAACAAAAATTGTCAGTACGATTTGGCAGTAATTTTGAAAAATCTTATTTCCTCGAAAATGGTAGTTTCCCCAAAATAGTTTTATGGTAGTAATGGTAGTTTCCCCAAACGAAAATGGTAGTTTCCCCAAAACCCCAAAAATAGTTTTTGGCTTATGCTGACTTAACCACTATAGATAGCTCGAAGGTTGTAAAAGCAAAAATATTCGTTCCATAACAACCAATCCAATGTATCGACTATATATATATATATATATATATATATATATATATATATATATATATATATATATATATATATATATATATATATATATATATATATATATATATATATATATATATATAAATATGTGGAGGCAGCAAATTCTGCTTACTGGCATTGAGGTTCTTAAAAGAAAATAATGATGAGATTTTTAAGAGATCATTCATATTATTTAGTAATTGTCAAGATTGATACATATTGCTGGGTAATATTTGCTGCGAAAGTTTGAGAATAACTGTGGATTTATTGTGAAGATTTGATAAGATTTGATGAGATTTTGAGATCTAGCTAGTTGAATATTTTGATTTCTCTTTTGGCATTCATTTGACCATAGCTACCTAAAATTTGAATTCTTGGTCTGATGAGGTTTGGTGAACGATTTTGTATATACTGTCCAGAACTGTTCCTTTTGTGTGATGGTTGAAGAAACTGCTGGCGTTAAGTGTTTTGTGACGTTATCTGGGTTTCCCCCTGAGTGCTTTCTCGAAAGGAAAATTAAAGGAGAATCGTCTAAAAGGAGCCTAGAGAAAAGCCCTAAAGTAATCAAAGTTTGACCCCAAAGTTACGTAAGCTTTTTCGATGTCAAGCTGGGTCGGCTCTCGGACGAAAACAAAGAGAGCCTACGAAAACAGGCATACGGTAGGATCACGGTGATTGGATACCTGTAAAAAGTAAAGCGCCCTCAAACGAGGTTGTGGCTGAAGTTCAGTTCGTGAGAGACCTGAACTTCAGTCCTGGGGTTGGCAGTTGCGGTGATCGGTTGTGCAATTTTACGCTTTTGTTGTCAGTATTATATTGTGGACGGCTGTTACGCCGGAGGCTCGGATCTTATTCTTGGATTTTTGGTCGCGAAGACCTAGGCTCAGTAAGAGCTGCCTGGAGTGGATTTTATTATCTTGTCTAACCTTGTGCACTGCCAACCCGGTTCTCTACCGTTTATACTATCTGCATGTGCTGTGTTTGTCCAATCACCTGATCCATACCCCAGTTGCCTGTTCCAGCTCACCTCCAGTCGGACAAATCCACTATCCTCAGTTTGGAAGGTAATCTTGTAAGTTTACGAGAGATGGAAGTAATCAAAAAGCTTGTTTGAGATTGTTTAAAGAAGGCTCCCAAAAATAGGAAGACAGTTTCGTTTTTAGTTTGTTCTTTAATGTACGGTTTGTATCTTGAAGTCTACTAAAGGAATAATGCACCCTATGTGTTCTGCTTTAATTAATTCTGTGTTTAATCATTGTACTGTATCTCGACGGCGGAATAAGAGTGTGTAATCAACTTTAATACGTATTTTGATATTTGATAACTGCTACCGTTTGAAATAATAGCTAGATTCATTAAAACCTTGTAAAGCCTTCACGGCTAATTCTGAATAGGTCTCTAGATAGATGCTGTAACGTTTAAGTATTTGTGTAACGAAGATTCAAACTGCATAATCTGAATGTCAAACCCCTGGTATTGCAACTACGCGTAACATTGTGGTTTTGGGAGGCAGAAAGGAGTGAAACCAGTGCTCTATCGTTCAGAGAGCTAAGACTAGTAGACCTCGTTTTATTACATGTGGAGCCCTCCTTCGGAGGATAAAAATTGGAGTTAACTTTCTGAATTTTGGAAGTTTTAACAGCAAAAAATTGTCTGTTTGTTTCCACTAAAATTCGAGGCTCCTGTCTATCCTAAAAGAACTCACCCCGATATATGCTCATTGTCTTCAGTGTCTTATTGCAGTATCTTTGTACTAATTTCATATTACTATTCTACGTACGAAATAACTTTCTGAATAGCTAAGATAAGCTGATAACATGCCTGGCACTACTGAAGACGGGGCGGGGTCACCGCCTACCACTCCACCGACAGGTTCGCCTACCCCCAGTTTGAACCCTGAAACTATTGCTTTGATGGAATTGACGAAAACTTTAACTGAATTCAACGCAGTGGTCCGAGCACAGGGAGTCGCTACGGCGTACAGCTCGATTCCAATACACCATGGCCTTCCCTCAGAATCTTTTGAAGAACACGTTGAAAAATATGAGCGATTTTGCAAAGTTATGAATTTTGACAGTTGGCAGAAAGTCTACACATTTTCTAGTTCGCTTCAAGGCCGGGCCTTGGAATTGTTTAGATCTGTACCTAAGGATAGCCGTGGGACATGGGAGGAAATGATTGCTGAGGCCACGAAAATCATGGTCCCCCCTCATATATCATTACATGCTTCATCTCTCCTGTTTCGCATAAAACAAGAAAAGGGTGAAACAGTTTCTGACTATCTAATGCGGCTCAATAGGTATGCTAGGCTTAGCTTTAAAGAGGAAGATGAATTTACAGATAAACAGCTGGAGGTGTTGAAATTACGATTGTTTTTGTTTGGGTTGCGAATTGAATTAAAAGACAGAGTGCCACCAGGTTGTGCCACCCTGGCCAAAGCAGTTGAAAGAGCCCAACAGGCCGAAAGCGAATACCCTGGGGAGGGATATCCGTCCTTTTTAGAACTAAATTATATGGGAAATCATGACGTTTTTCCTGCTTTAGCGGAAGCCGAAAAAATAGTTCGCGATTTGAAATATCGATTTGAAAAGCTTGAAGTGGACACGTCTCGAAAATTGACGAGATCCGGTCGAGCAGATCATGTCCACAACCTACCTCCTGGTATCATCTGTTTTAATTGTAATAAACCTGGATATGTGCGACGTGAGTGTCGACAGCCAGGTGGTGGTGCCTTTCGAGTTGAAAATTCCCAAACGAATCGAAATTCTGCTCGAAATTCAGATAGGAACAGAACTTCTCAAGGAAATTCTGGATGGCAGAACCGTGATAATTGCGATCGCAACTGGAGCAATTCCTATAATAATCGGCCTGACTATGAAGATAACCGAGATGGAAGGAATTATAATTCGTGGCGTAGGGAAAACAGGGGTGATAGAGGCAGACCTAATGAAGGGTACGACCATGACGGGGGTTCGGACCGCAGGGAACGTAGATCCGACTTACCCCCTGAAATGAAGCGTAAATACGGGCCTAAGTTTGCTGTGTCTAGGTCACGTGTGCAGAATTCAGACAGGTACTATGATAACCAACGGCATCGAAACGGTTCGGGTCCCTCTGCATATTCAGGTAGTGATCGAAGTGGACAGTATAGTCCCAGTCGTAGGTCTTCACGCTGGCGGAACAATTCTGATTTTGCCAGCGGTCACTCTGCTAGGTCTGTGAGAACAGTGTCACCCAACTGCACGCGGAATATCAAGCGAAGCCAAGCCTCCCCACACTTCTCGCATAAAGTATTGATGTGCAGACAGCCTATGATCAGTACCTGCCAAATGGATCAGAGGTTTGAGCCATTTTTTCCACAGAAAAATACCTTGGCCCACAGCACGGTTACGTCCACCGATAATGAAGAACTGTTTGTCCCGATTGCCAGTTCCGAGCACCTAAGTGATCTAGACTGTGATGAGCTTCAGGAATGTGAGATTCCTGTTAAGTCTAATACTGTGGGAATCCAGTGCGAAATTTATTTTGATGAAATGATTGAAAATTTGAACAAAAACGATACCAAAAGTGGGTTGGCAGTTTTTTCTCTTATGTTTCTTCCTTTTGCATGTATTTTTGCCGCTCTAACATCTTTGCGAAAATTCAGAACTCCACTGGCTTGGATAATAATGGGGTTAATTTTGTCTGCAAACAATGCACAGATTGAATCTAATTGCAGCTCATCTCCTTTCTTGGATGATAAAATAGAGCCTAGTCACCCTGAACTATCTAAAACTCGACCAGACCTGGAACGGCTTTTATCACAAAATCCACTATTTTCGTGTCCGAATCTCAAATCAAACAAACCGTTTCCTGGATCGCGACGTTTTATCAGATCTGCTGAACTCGCACCTAATGTGTAGTACCTAGATCTAGATAAGCACACTAATCTGTGATAGAAATAATTGTAAGCTTTGTACTATATAGGGTTACATTTAGTATAGTAATGAACATTCATGTACAAAAATAGTAATTACGAAGGAATTAAAATTTTTAATATACTTGTATTTAAATTATGCTCTTCTGTACATACATTAGTAAGCATTGCCTGAGTATAAAACGATAAAAATTCCTGCATAAAAATGGTATAGCAACAGAAAAACACAAAAAACAATGCAAGATCTTTATTTTTATGCTTGTTAGTTAAGTTGATTGTATGATTTGTCCCGTTATTTTAGGTAAAAGTGGGAAATAATAATAGTAAAATCGCGTCGCATATAAAATAGTGTTTCCGTTTAGTTACCAAATTGGTAAGCTTGTGTGGAAGTCAGGTAGTTCTAGTTGTTGTTCAATTTCTGGTGTGGTGGTGTGATCTCTGGTGGTGCGTGTGCCTAAAAGGGGTGTTCCGACCCGTCGCTCAAAAGTTGCAGTTTCGTCTCTTTTAACATATAGTGAAGGAAAATTGTTTGCAGCATGTCCTAGTTGGTTGATGTGTGTTTGCTGATTCTGTAAATGGCTCCTAAAGCTGCACAGTAGTCGTGATGGAGTGGTTGATTGCGTAAATAAAGAAACTAAGTGGGTTGTTGCCTCGTCTTTCGAGAGTCCGGTCGTCTTTAAGGATACCCTTGCCGCAGTATTGGCTCATGACTAAACAGTTGAACGTCGGATTTTGTCCCGAGGTCCTTGATTGCAGAACAGAAATCAATACTAATTAGAGAAAAGTAGTATTCAGCCACTATTTTTTTGAATTTCTATTCCTTTTTTCTGTTTGGCGCGGTTTGAGTACTGCATACAGAGGACGTAGCATGACAGTTTTCCTAGGATCCCCATGCCCCTTGAATATACGGTTAGTCGCAACCGGACCAATGATTCCCTGTTCCCCTCATAGCAACTGTCATACTATGCCGAGTAAGATTTGAAAATTGAAATACACCACACCAGAATTTTGTACGTTGATTGCTGAAAAACTGATACACCGTTCTGACCGTTTTCTGTGGTTTTGCACACTTTGTTGTTCTGATTGGCACTGTCGTTACTGAAATAGCACTGTTTTGTAGTATTTGGTGGAATGAAACGCGCCCGAGATGACTGAACAGGATATTCTTTCATAAATGAATCTAAAAAGATAAACAATATCGTAGCAAGAATAAAAAATGTGAGTAGCAGTTACTGTTCATCCGTGCCCATGTCTGTATCAGTTTTAGCTTCTTTTTGGAGTCTCGTACTCCCGTGGTTTGCAGCACAAGTCAAGAGATATCACTGGAATCGTAGCTGGATCTGGTGGTCTGCAACACAATTCAAGAGCTACCTAATGACCGATATCTGAGTTGTTCTTTAACTTTTTGTTTTCTGTCTGTGTGTACTTTTGTGTGGCACCCAACTGGTTAGATTCTGCCGAATTTTTAGTTGCTGATATTTCCATCTTAGTTGATCATAACTTAGTTGCTTGATTTGAAAGACTTCTGGGTTTCATTTTAACACAGAACTTAACCTAGTGGTGGTAGAATTCACATTATTTGATTGTCATGATTATAATGCACTGTCTAGAAATTCTACACATATTTTGCTATCTTTCTGTTTGCTGAAAAGTCTGAGTTACTGCTTCTTACCTTTGATTAATACCTTTGATTTCCTTAAGCGGTGACGAGAGGATAACTCGTAACCGGTGAACTCTTGTTTTGTTTGTTTATACTGTTTACTTATTCCGGACAATGTTCTATTTATAGGCTGTTTTTCTATCAGTGGTTTTTTTCTGGACGGTTTGGCATGGCTGTTTTTGATCGGTTGGTCCGTGGTTCGATTCCTCAGTTTCTGCGTTCGATTTCCGGCTGATGCCCCATTTTCCTGCTGTACCGTCTGACTGTCTCCATTCACCCACCAGCACCATCTTCTTCATCATTATCAACAACATCATCACCACCCCGGCTCTGCCTAATCCCAGAGTCCGGCTCATCTCCGTTCCCCACGTCGGCGCCCGCTGACTTCCCTGACCAGTGGCGCACTCTCTGCCCTGGTAACTGCCCATCTGGACCCCCCAGCCTCTACTGCCAGCTGCGTGCAATGCCCGCACCAGCTTGCCCAACTGGAATCTCTAGTCCCCAGGGCTGCACGTCTGCGCCCACCCCTTACTGGCCGATGTATGAACTGTTCCGGCCAATATCACTACCACTGCTACCACCTCTACTACCACGACTGAACTGTAACCGATATTGACTGTATTCGCCATCGCCACCGGCCAACGACAAAGAAGATTGTACTGTGACTTTAATCATTATGCATGTACTAATTCTTGCTGTGATTGTCTAGGTTTGAGCTTTGCTGTACACTGTATTTACCGTTGACTTGTCGCTAGCATGTACCTATGTACCTGTGTTGACTGGATGTTGCTGTTTTTGTTTCGAAAAATTTTCCCCCCCTAGTCGAACTTTCCCCCATTTTTTGTGGAGTGGAGTGTGGAGGCAGCAAATTCTGCTTACTGGCATTGAGGTTCTTAAAAGAAAATAATGATGAGATTTTTAAGAGATCATTCATATTATTTAGTAATTGTCAAGATTGATACATATTGCTGGGTAATATTTGCTGTGAAAGTTTGAGAATAACTGTGGATTTATTGTGAAGATTTGATAAGATTTGATGAGATTTTGAGATCTAGCTAGTTGAATATTTTGATTTCTCTTTTGGCATTCATTTGACCATAGCTACCTAAAATTTGAATTCTTGGTCTGATGAGGTTTGGTGAACGATTTTGTATATACTGTCCAGAACTGTTCCTTTTGTGTGATGGTTGAAGAAACTGCTGGTGCTAAGTGTTTTGTGACGTTATCTGGGTTTTCCCCTGAGTGCTTTCTCGAAAGGAAAATTAAAGGAGAATCGTCTAAAAGGAGCCTAGAGAAAAGCCCTAAAGTAATCAAAGTTTGACCCCAAAGTTACGTAAGCTTTTTCGACGTCAAGCTGGGTCGGCTCTCGGACGAAAACAAAGAGAGCCTACGAAAACAGGCATACGGTAGGGTCACGGTGATTGGATACCTGTAAAAAGTAAAGCGCCCTCAAACGAGGTTGTGGCTGAAGTTCAGTTCGTGAGAGACCTGAACTTCAGTCCTGGGGTTGGCAGTTGCGGTGATCGGTTGTGCAATTTTACGCTTTTGTTGTCAGTATTATATTGTGGACGGCTGTTACGCCGGAGGCTCGGATCTTATTCTTGGATTTTTGGTCGCGAAGACCTAGGCTCAGTAAGAGCTGCCTGGAGTGGATTTTATTATCTTGTCTAACCTTGTGCACTGCCAACCCGGTTCTCTACCGTTTATACTATCTGCATGTGCTGTGTTTGTCCAATCACCTGATCCATACCCCAGTTGCCTGTTCCAGCTCACCTCCAGTCGGACAAATCCACTATCCTCAGTTTGGAAGGTAATCTTGTAAGTTTACGAGAGATGGAAGTAATCAAAAAGCTTGTTTGAGATTGTTTAAAGAAGGCTCCCAAAAATAGGAAGACAGTTTCGTTTTTAGTTTGTTCTTTAATGTACGGTTTGTATCTTGAAGTCTACTAAAGGAATAATGCACCCTATGTGTTCTGCTTTAATTAATTCTGTGTTTAATCATTGTACTGTATCTCGACGGCGGAATAAGAGTGTGTAATCAACTTTAATACGTATTTTGATATTTGATAACTGCTACCGTTTGAAATAATAGCTAGATTCATTAAAACCTTGTAAAGCCTTCACGGCTAATTCTGAATAGGTCTCTAGATAGATGCTGTAACGTTTAAGTATTTGTGTAACGAAGATTCAAACTGCATAATCTGAATGTCAAACCCCTGGTATTGCAACTACGCGTAACATTGTGGTTTTGGGAGGCAGAAAGGAGTGAAACCAGTGCTCTATCGTTCAGAGAGCTAAGACTAGTAGACCTCGTTTTATTACATATATCTACTGAGAGAATAATTCCAAAAACCGAAAATTTGTCTTCTTTTTGCCTAAAAATGTGGAACTGGTCCCAGAAAGTTAAAGAGCACCAAAATAGCATATTTGGAAAGTTTCATCTACTGTCATAACGAATTGAAGCCTATAAGGTCAAATTTACACAAAAGGAAACTACCACCTTAAAGCGCCTTTATCTTTTGTTGTTTTCAAAGCGCCTAAGTGGTTGCGAAGAAAATTTGTCAGGTAACCTCGATGCAGTCAGAAAATAAATTAACTACTAAGCTGACACTACTCCTACAGCTATAGGCAGCATCAGCTGAAGTGGGACGTACGAAACAATTATTAAGTTCTGGGTCGGTAGAAAATAATATGCTATTTTGGACATTTGGTATATGCTTTCTGCTAATATTTAGGTTGAAACTTCATTCAAGAGACAGCTTTGCAGATCAGCAACTTGTTGCTCTCCTCCTAGCGGTTTCAAATGTTTTCTGATTCTAATTTCGACTGCTGACTGACCTTTTTGGATTGTTGACTAGCTGCGCTGTTAATCGAAGAATTGATTAACTTTTAGCGAAAACCTTAAATTTTGTGTGTTGACAGCGGGACAAACAATAGACGATGTGGACTTGGGCAAGAACCAGCGTTTTCGAGTCTGTCCGCAGTTTTCTTCACGACTGTTGGACTGTTCTAGAGATAACATTTACTATGGATATGGAGAACTGTTCTGATGGAACAATCGTTTGATTAACTGAACTTTAATTTTACAGGCTCACCCAATTTGCATAAAGGGAAAGCAAAAAAGGATGCATAGCTAGGCACATGTTAAAGATAGGCGCTTTTCAATACACAATACGCAATTACACACAAAACATGCTACTTTCCCATATTAGGTATTCCGCTCCAGCGGAATAAAAATTTTATTTCCCGTAAATCTCAATTCCCACATCTCGATATTTTCCGGATTCTGTTGAATGCAGAAGTCGCTGCCTTTATATTCAGAAACACAGTATTATATGTCACCGTTGATTGTCGAAATATTTTGCACTGTACGACAAGATGAAAGAAAGCTTTTATGTACCCTTTGCGTAGTAGCAGCATATCTAAGCAAGCAAATCTAAAGTAAGCCAAAAACTTGGGAAATTACAATAAACTTCAAAGCAATTGTTTACTATTGTTTTATTCCACTTGTTTTGCAGTATTGCTTTGTCATTTCGATTGTATAAACCCTGCAGGGGTACTGTATCAAACGTTAAATAATGCTAAACTTGTAACTACAAATTTTGTACTTGGAACCGGGAACCGGAAGCTGGAACCGGAACCGGGACCCTAGAACCGAAACCGGAACCGGTTTCGAAAATTGGAACCGGTCCCAGCTCTAGTCGTAACCCCATAAAACCATATATTTTCGTAATCCCTGCAGCGAGACCAACATTTTTATAAAATTTAAAATTTTTTAAAATTTCAAAAACTTTAGAATATCAGTTTTTCGGTTAAGTTTTTCGGACCGTTCAAGGCCCAGAGTTGGAAGTGGGTCGAAATTTCGTGACCCGCGGGTACCCGCGACCCGCGGACCCCTGACCCGCGACCCGCGACCCACTTCCAACTCTGGTTCAAGCTATTCAGCTCATTCTTTCAGAAAACTTTTCCCGTCCGAAGACGCATCGATTGACACAAGAACGAAAAAATCGGTTGAGAAATAAGCATTTTATTCCAAAATTTCGTTTTTCCATTTCCTTTGATGTTTGCCGGTTTTTGCAACTTTGACTGGTTATTACTCGAGACTCGCTCAATGGAAAATTTTTTCGATTAGATTTTCAGGACCGCCTAGGCGCGCCCTCTTTCACCTGATATATGTGGTATTACAAATTTTGAAAGTCGATTTTTTTTGAAAAATACCACTTTTTGACCAAAAATTTCGGCAAAGCAGATTTAGCAAAAGTGAGTAAAAATAAAATAATCAGAAAATTCAAACTGAGCTGAATCCAACGATATAAAGCTTTTGTTGCTACGACTTATATTGCGCCAGCAATGAATTGTTTAACAATATCCCTTATTTCAGCTGGATTTGCTAGTTTACACTGCTTCAGTCAGATCACGGCGGCAACATCAAAAGAGCTAAAAACCAGCTGAAATAACGCATATTGTTTAAAAATTCATTGCTGGCGCAATATAAGTCGTGGCAACAAAACCTTTATATCGTTGGATTCAGCTCAGCTTGAATTTTTTGATTATTGTATTCTTACTCACTTTTGCTAAATCTGCTTTGCCGAAATTTTTGGTCAAAAAGTGGTATTTTTCAAAAAAATCGACTTTCAAAAATTGTAATACCACATATATCAGATGAAAGAGGGCGCCCAGGCGGTCCTGAAAATCTAATTGAAAAAATTTTCCGTTGAGCGAGTCGCGAGTAATAACCAGTCAAAGTTGCAAAAATCGGCAAACATCAAAGGAAATGGAAAAACGAAATTTTGGAATAAAATGCTTATTTCTCAACCGATTTTTTCGTTCTTGGGTCAATCGATGTGTCTTCGGACATGAAAATTTTTCTGAAAGAATGAGCTGAATAGCTTGAACGGTCCGAAAAACTTCCCCGAAAAACCGATATTTTAAAATTTTTGAAAATTTAAAAAATTTTAAATTTTATAAAAATGTTCCGAAAATATATGGTTTCATGGGGTCACGGCGTATATTTAGTTCACTGGAGGCCTTACAGATTTTGTACACACATTTTTGTGTCAGACTTTAATTGGTTTCACAAATCGTCTAAGCTTAAGCATACCTAACACTCTTTTAGTCGCGACAAAGTGTTGGATTTGCAATGGAGTTTGCTCCGAGCAAACTGGAAGTTCATGCGAAATTTCCAACGAGCTTACGCAGTTTGGGTACTATGTATTTTCAACTATTGCAGCGTGTGAAGTGGACTGTGCCAAATCCAGCTCAGTTGGTAAGAAGCTATATTTGCTTGCCCACTTTAGTTGGTGGGATCCGCATGTTTCGGGTATGTGCAAAACATACCGTACAAACGTTTGAGATTTGTAAGATTAGCCCAAAAAACCGAAAAACCGGATTCGGCGGTGGGGGGGCTGCTTAGGAGGGGTGCTATGGAGTAAGGGTATGGGGTATATGGGGTATGGTAGCTATGGCGTAAGCTCCACGTCTGGAAAGGGGTGGTGTCGGACCCTCAAGCACATTGGTATGGTAATGAAGGGCATCTTTTGGTTATTGCACTATCGTATTCGATCATCGCTGTCAGAGATATGGTTAACTTATTTGTGAAGCTCGTAGCCAATAAACAAATTGAAATCTGCATCTAAACAATCTCTGCAGCTAGTACCTATTGAAAGCATCTGCAAAGGACGAAGTCTTCAAGTTTAAAAAGCTTGAAATTGAAAATTGGAATTTAGTGAAAATGCAAATATAAGCATTAATTCTATTCACGCGCAGTGATCGCAGGCCCTCCACCGATGGAAAATGCAGTCACATTACACTAAGACGCGACTTATCTCAATGAAGCGTCGTTACAATTAGAGGCAGAGGTACAGGGAAAAACCTTCCACTAGAAATCTGTTAGCTGAAGTAAACAATGAAATTATTAGTGTTCTGTCCCTTATAGGCAAAGCAAATTAAACCTTGTTCATCCTTTGGTTTGCATATTGCTTAAACATACGTGCTACATACTAACATACTACCTGCTTCGCCGAATACAACGTTAAATTGAAAATTTTACAATTACAAAAATGGTTAGCAGATGTTTACCTCTCATCTTTTCTCCATAGTCCTACACTCAAGAACTGTAATAAAGCATTAACACAGCTGAGCGCCGACATGTTGTTATACTGTATTCTTAATATTTTTAGTTCAGCCAACAGATTCCACTCAAAGCACAGAAAGTGGCAGTACCGCATCTGCATCCGAATTAGCAGTTACCCAAACAGAATCCTCAAGTTCTCAAGGTTTGTTTCACTATTTGGTCGTGAGTCGGTTAGCATCTGCACATAATTCTAATAATCTCTCAAGACTTCTCAATAAAAGCGAATAATTATTTATTATGCTGTCTTATCTGATAAAACACAGATAAAGTGTCCGTGGACAAAATTAGTCAGCTGAGAACCAGAAATGTAGTATTCGGATTTCGAAATGTCGGCTCTTTTATATATGCTTGTACAATTGCAGGGCGAAGCACTATTCCACCACTCACACTCCCCAGTACAATATGGTACTGTGAAGATACAAGCTGTCAGTCATGTATCGGTGCACAATGTCCACTGGATCTGCCACTATTCGAGGACAGCACAGAATGTAGTGATTCCTGTCCAATAGGTAGGACATTTCATCTTCTGCAATTAGAAATTTTTAATTTTGGAAAAAAGTTTCGAGGTGATTGCTCGCCGTTTTTGATCTATCAAATTTTGCAGCACCTAGCTCCACTCTCGCTAACTGTTATTAGGTAGTCTCTAATTGGGGTAAACTGTGGCTAAGTTTCAAGGGTTTTGCTTTTCCAGTGCTAGGTTAGTTTTTGTTAAGAAATAACCCTTATTTTTAGGCCTGAAAAGCCAGCTAAACCAAATGAGCCTCGAGTTTCTCCTGTTAAAGCGCCTGATATCTGCATAAACTTACTTGAAATTGACGTGGTTTCGTTAATCCATGCCTTTCTAATGCTAGATTTATTGCTTAATTTCATATCTTCGTTTTTGTCGTTTCGGAGGTGCGTCTCAAATTTTGCAAATTACAAGCGAATTATTGTGCCAAGACATACAGAACATTACCAAGCCTTGCCCCAGTCTCGAGACTTTCTATTCAGCAGCTCGAAGAACTCCTATAGCAATTTTCGTAAAATCCGTGACAAAAATTTTTGGCCCCATTTTAGCTACATTTGCAAATATGTATCTAGGCCTAAAAATTTAGGTGATTTCTTAAAAAAACCTAGCGCTAATACCGCAGCTGATGGACCAGAATCGTCGAAACATTGCTACAATAAAGGTAAATAATTGGTCCAAAATTGGGGTAGGCTAGGAAGCATTATCGGAGAAGTACTTAACTGAAGTTATATAATTATTTAACTTGTCCTCTATAGCTCAAGCCTCCTCTCTCATGTTTGTGTAACGTACAAGCCTCTAAACATTTTATGCGATTAATGGAAGCAGAATCTGGTTGGAATAGTCTATGCTTATAGTAATGTCCCAGTATTTTAGAACGAACCTGTTGGCTTTGCAACTATCAAACCAGTCAATGCGAAGAAGGAACCGGCAGAGCCTGCTTCGAAGCAGAACCCAGCACAGTCTTCATGACCAGTGACATATGCATGAAGTCCTGCTCAAATGAGCTAGAAAGTAAGAAACTTGGGAAGCACTTATTTTTAAATTAAACTCTTAAATTCAGAAGTTTTGGTGTATATTGGGCAATCGCTCGAAATAAATACTGCGGTGTATTGCTATGCATTTCAGGAAGTGAAGTCATGCTTTGTTTCAAATTCCAAAGATCTGCCTAAATTATTTCCAATTTCTGACGTACCTAACTTTTTGTTTCAGTAACATTGGAGCCGCCTAACTATAATTTGAACCAATCGTCCTCCGGCAACATAGCCAAACGAATGCTACCGTCTTGGGATTTCAATCATCCAGAAATAGCGAGTCTTGCGTGTACAAGATTGTCATATAAGCTCATTTGCGAAAACGGTGTTAGGTCTCAAACTACTCTCAGATGGGCTTTAAGACATGGACAATGCTTTCCTTATACTTACGGTGACTGTAAGGGAGCTGGAGTATTCGACGACGTATCTCTGAAGACCAAAGATGAATGCGAACGTCTTTGTTTACGATGAACTTACATGGATGTTATTGTTTTGTCAGTGATTTTGATTAATTATGTTTTTCTCTTCTCTGTAACCGTTTTCACTATTCAGTAGTTAAGCAGAAACTACGATGCTGGCAGTTTCCGTTGGTCAACATAAACACAAGTTGGTATGCATGCGAAAGTATTCCTGAAAACTGGAAATTCATTTTAATGACAAGAACGCAGCAACAACAGCAACATATAAACATTAAGCAAATACAGATATATTGTTAAACAAATAATTGATTAAATGTTCTCGCTCAAAATGCATACGGCGTCCTCGGAGGTTGCAACAGAATGACAGGGTCTGAGCTAGTGGGAAACAGTCCTGAAATAAACAATTCAACACTTGGCTGTGAAGCATCATTTGCATTACTCAACTTGAGAGAATCGACAAATGAATCAAGTTCTCAGAGCAAAATTTGAACACTTTTAAAATTTAAAATATTTAAGTTTTTCCAAAGGGAAAATGGAAAATAACATTTTTGCCTTCAATTTTGCTAAACGTTGTAAACAGGGGTTTTGTTGCTGGAACTAATCGATAAACCGTTTCTCAATTCAATTTTTCTTTACTTAAAAATAAGTCAACTGCCAAATAAGCCAATATTAGCATTACTTAACAATCAGCAATTAGCCTAACAGCTACAATAATTATACAACATTACAATATACAGCTACTATAATTAGCGACAGCGAAATTCGCACTAGCTGCAAGTATTTTTATATAATAACAAATACTCAAAATGTACAATCATACAGGAGAAGCTGAACGTAATGAATGAATATAATGAAATGAAATGATGAAATTATTTGAATAGGAAGATCGAAGTTGAACAAAACAGAATAGTGTATTTTCTCACGTTCTTACCTACAGGAATACCTGCTGTTGTTGAGAAATGTAGACAAATTAAATTAAATTAATTTAACCTTTAGATTAATAACTGTAACTGAAAAGCCTCACGTTCACTGCACGTATGTACAAAGGTCCTATGTGTTTATTATGTGAACAAAATGACATAAAGCTTCAAAACGTGCAAACAATAATTTCATATAACTAGCTTCACTTGATTAGCCAACAAATACCTCTTTTGGATAGCGAAACAATTGGAACGTCAACCAATTCAGCACCGGGAGCAACGTCAAAGTTTAGATCACTCGCCACAAATCCAGCACCTAAAACGAAGAAAACGCTCAAAGTTTGCATCCTGATCCTTGCATGACAAAATATGAATTTTGTGTAGAACTCACGATAACAGTGCGCCAGGTGTAACGCCACTAGGCAACTACTAAACAAATATTTCAATACAAAAACTACTGCATAGGATCATTGCAAAACTGGAAAACTATTTCTAACTGTAATGACATTTAGTTGGTTAGTTAATATCACTTCCGAACACATGTATGACCTCGCCTGAGTGTACAACAAATCTAAATTTTCAACATACCCAGATCTAGTATATTTTAAAGTTAATTGCATTTATCACATAACCGGGGAATACCAATTTAGCTGAGGAAATGAAAAATTTTAGGAGATGTCTTACTTCTTTTTCCCATCCTGTATCTTCGACGGAACATATATGGAGCAACTGGCATATAGTGTTCTATAGAGGAATGGAAGAACACTGGTTTACGCAAACCTAAGGAAATTGCAAAATAAGATACTATATATGTGCAGATTACAGTCACTTCTCGCACTCTTCTTAGCCTTGTTGTTCTGAAAATTATTATCCAGTCTTGCTCATGTACAGTTTTCATGAAACAACCATCGGCATGCGGCGTGCAGAAAGAAGACAAAGGTTTTTGATCTAGTTGTAGAAACATTATCTAGTAACTGTGTTCATCTTGAAGGGAATTCGCTGCTTTACAGCTGTTGTTAGACCACGAAGAATAAATATTGTTTACTGTACATTTAGGTAAATAGCTGGAGACCAATGGGGCAACCGGGTGAAGATTTTTTATTTGTATAGCTAAGAATTGTCCAAAACCAAAGAAAACCTCCTGGTAGTGAAATGCCACTTTGGGAATGAGTGGCATTAAATGGATCAGTTGTGATATGGTGAGATGAAGATGTTGTGACATGATGTGTAACCACAATCACATGCGTGTTTACGATTACGTAAAGCGTAGCTATTAAAAGTAAATTAACAACTAACGACCGAAGCCATAAAATGATATTGTAGTTACTTCTCTTTCCAATTCGATATGTTCGACGGAACATTTGGGATCCTGGGGTTTCGTATCCTAGGTCAGGTGCTGCAAATCCTCTGGCTGCAAATTAATAGCAACATTGTCTCCACTAATAGCTTAATAGTTTTCCACTTAGTGTAATTGTTGTTACCTACGTCAGAAACTTAATAGATATTATTCCTCAATACATTTTAACTGCATATTTAAATAGAGACCGTTAGATTTTGGCAAAACCAAAGAAAATCTTCTAAGAGTGAGATACCAATTCGGGACTGAGTGACATTAAATGGATCAGGGGTGAGATGGCAAAGCCACCGCATTGCACCCGCTATCACATGCTCACCTCCTAAAGCCAATCTGTATTTTCGAGTGAAGTAAGTAGGAAGTGGGGCAAGAACAGAAAAGTCTGTTTGATCTACCATGCCATTACCTAGAACAGAACAGTACGTCCATAGATTATCCGTAAGCATAAGCTTGATAAGAAATTAAAAATTCTAATATCCATAAACATACATTAACGTAGGATTGCAGGGGTATTGCCCCAAAGAATTCGAGGGGCTTGTGCTTTGAGCCCAACGTTTCGAGGGGGATCAGCTTACGTAATTTGTCATAAAATTAGCGCAGCGTAACAACAATCAGCAACAACAATTTTTTCAAAAATGTTTTATTAGAAGTTAATTTATCAAAACATTTTGGCTAGTTGTTATGAAAAACTAACAAATTTAACTAAAAGCTCCGGCGACATTAAAACTTTTTACCCCTTCAACCCTTGTCCAAATTTGCCTAACTTCCAAATTTTCCTGACGCAAGGCTGGCTTGTACCTTGTCTGTGTTGGGAGGGGTGGCTTGGACTCTACACGTCACTATGTTAACCTATGTTAATAAATAAACCTTCTTAATGTTTGTCACGAGTAGTCAATACAGTCAATACACAGTTTCTACTTCAGATTCTCTTATTTTTAGAAACTTATTTCCTCAGCTCCTAATAAATTATAAACACGTGGCAGCAGTGGTCGTTTACAAAGAAGGATAATCGAAGGAGTTTCTAGAAGTAAATCTTGTAATTGAATGGTAGTGAGCTATACGAACTTATTTCAACCGCTTAACTGATAACTTGCCGACGATATATGCTAAGTTGCTATCAGTAGCTTAGTTAGTTTATTAGCGAACTAACCAGAATATTTTGGTGACCAACTGCATCAAGCTACGTATGGTTTATCCTTAATATATACTGCACAATTATGTAAAAATGTATTGTTTTTGGTTTTTTGCTTTTCCGACAAAATGGTTACCCCATCGCTTCGTGATACCAATGTCAGAATCATATTCTGCTTCATCACTATTGGCTGGGGATTCTGCAACAAACAACTACATGTGAGAAGCTATCCAAGTTTGTAGTTTGCAGACAATTTTTAATAACTGAGTTGGAGTCACAATATTGAAAAACGTCTTGACAAATTGTTCACAAGGTTGTCTCAGGTAGAAAATTTCAAATTGACATCAACTCTGGCCGGTCTAACGAAAGCTCGACGACTCATTACAAATGCCTCTCATTCCCAAACTGTGCAGCTAGTTACACAGTTCCAATACGCAAAATGATTAGCTAGACCTTATCAAATAACTGAACAATTTAGATAAAATCCAACTGGACTCTGGCGATGAGATTTCAGATAAATATGAATACAAATTCCGAACAATTTTGACATTAGGTAAACGCAGCATAAGTAACATTACCTTCATTGTTGTATGAAACCAATGGTTGAGATCTGTAGTACAATGGTGGCAGTTGGGGCACGAGCAAATACCGTACTGCAGGTCGCTCACCGGCTGGATATGGTGACAAGGAATAATCGACATCGTATGATTCCTAAACACCGCGGAATGGCTAATCAAGGTATGGTCACGGTGAGAATAAATGAACGATGAAGCACAATTACTAAATGAAGGTTTTCTAGGTCTCCACGGTCGTAAACATTTTATTTCCTTTTATCCACGATATTATCTATACCAACATTATTACTCCGCACTGTTATATGACGTTGATACGAGATACTCCTGTTTGTTTAGGAAAAAGAATGTTTGATTTTGAATTCAAGCTTAAATATTATCATAGTTGGCTAAAGGTTGTGTTTCAAATTTAAAACAAACATAAGGCGAGTGGACTTCGACCAGGTACTGTTGCGGAGGGTCATTAGGGTCTGATTTACGGGGGTGAGCCCTTTGCGAGCAGAGCCAAGTTTTTGCTCTGATAACTAACAGCCTAGCTAGTGGCATGCTCAGAACCTTGTAGCATACTTAAAACCCCGACCGGCTTCAAAGCAGTACATACTCTTAGTTATTGTGATTTCTTGATTACTCTAAATTACCTGTGAGGCAGCAGAATGAATGCATTCACAAATCATAAACAATGCAGCAAACCAAACACATAGCGAATTACTCAGTGGGGCAAATAAATGTTCCATGTTAATTACAGAAGTAAAACAGCGAAAGGGCAAGCAACAGAGTATTGGTTTCTTTTCTCCAATTCATAAATCCGCTAAATAAGGTCAAAGATAATATTAGTTGTAAATAAAAATATTAATTTTGAGATGAGTTTGCTTGATGAGTGTGCCAGAATAAACTCTAGGATAAACGAAACATTAAACAAAAGCTTTTCTAAATGCTCGAAAGAGAAAGAGAAAGAAATTCGGCCCATGTCAAGATAAAAGTTAGAACCCCCAGAACCCCCATCAGAAAAAAGGTTCTCAAATTTTTTTCATGCGTTTGTATCCAGGACTTTGATTTGTATGTGACTACGTTGCGGATCCTTTCCTGCAACAGACACTTCCGCAGACATGATATATTTATAATACGTGCGTAAGTATCCCAATCATCAAATTTGTAGCATATAACCGGGTGTACTGGGGGGGTCCTCCTGGCTTTTCTCATAAATTTAGACTGAAATTTGTGTATATGCTCCATTCAATATCCACAATATGGGTATCAGTCGAAAGCTGACGACAAGAAGAACAAGTTCGTCCTAGATCTAAGTCCAGGCAACGCACACAGTTTTTGGTAAACCCGGACTCCAGGACCCTCAGAACTTCCAGCAAACACTAAAACTAAACAGTGGAGGATCAAATCTCTTGAAAACTTTCAGAACCCCCATCAAAAATTTGAAACTAAACATGGTTATAGATCAAATCTCTACAAAAAATTAAGAACCCCCAGAACCCCAAGAACCCCCATGAAAATAAAAGCTCCAAGAAAAACAAGTGGTAGATCAGAGCGCATCAAAAAGTGACTTTTATCTTGACATGGGCCAGAAAGTCTACAGTCGCTAAGATAAATAGAAATTAAGCAATTGCAAAACTCAGTCTCAGTGCTTCCAATTCAGTCAAAATGCTAGCTGTTGAATGAGCCTTTCTTTCAAATCCAAGGTAGTTCTGCGTCCGCTCAAGACCAAAGCTTATTTGGTTGTTTGAATAAATTGATAAAAAATTAAGTCCCAGCATAAAAGTTTCGTGTCACTGAGAAATTTTCACCCATCAAGCTCCCGTTTCATGACAACAATATCAATTTATCCAAGATCCAAGGACAAAACATATTAAATCGAACCGCGTGGAAAGAACATTTAACAAATTGTCTTCCCTAGAGAACTTTCAAATGCTGAGGAATAAGTAATAAAAAGGCACAGTAGCTAGAGTATTTCGGTCAGAGCTAGAGAAATATTAGATGTACAATGATTTAATTAAAACGCTGAGCTTTGGGCATGCTATCAGGTTTAACTATTTAGTTTAGCGTTTACTCATCAAACTACAAATTAAATATTGTGGCATAACTATGATCTAGCCGCACCGCCTAATCTATTAGGATACGTAGGGATCCTATTTCAGACTAATCACGGGTTGTGTCACTCCTGTTCCATAATGAATTTCCGAAGAAATCGTTCGGCAGGCTATACTGTAATGCAAGCAAACAAAGAAATTATAAAAGGACATAACTTTTCAATAGAACTTTTTCTAAATTTATACTCTAGAATCCGATATAACAGAATTTAATCAGAACTGGCCGATAATGAAGTCAAAGTTGGAGGTATTACACATTAAGATTTTAGTTTCAATGCTAAAATTCACTGTTTAGTACTAAAGACAACTTTAGCCGGACTTTTAATATTTTGCTTATAAGTCATTACAGAATCATTACTTAAGAAATCGGAGAGCTTGAGCGCATTCAAGAGAGATAGAATGTTTTTGTACATGTTCAGTTTGCGTAAATCACCTGTCATATATCTAGTGGCAAGTGGCAACTGTCAGAAAAACATCAAAACGCCTACAATGATTTTTTCTCTACAAGCAGGTAATTAGAATAAGCAGTTTACAAGATCAGATCAGATCAGATGTTTCACAAGCCTCACCTCCACTAATTCTTTTCCCAAACCATCAGCTAATCCAAAATGCACATTGCTCAAGCAAAAACCGTTACAACGTATATATGCCTAATTACAAGCAAGCGGAAAAGAAATACAAGAAAATTTATTCACGTTTGGCTCTCTTGTTGAAACATAATCATTTGGTAGCAAATATGCGTGAGTGTTGGGTGTTCCTACATAATACTATTGGCCTCTGACAAGCATAGACAAACAAGTACGAATCTTCTTTACCTGGGATTTAAGCTAATGGATTTTCAAATGCCTATTGTACATCGGCAGCGAACAGTTTATTCGAATTCTAGAATAGCATTTAAAATGTTGAAACTGAAACGTTCCGATCAGTTCCGAAACTGAAAATCCCGCTCCGATGGATTACGCTTGCCGCAGTGGAGCGGCTTACCGAGCGAAGAGAAGATGGTTCCGCCTGGATTATCACTCCGAGGCTCAAAACAAAATGGAATTCAACCCTGTGGTTTTCCCACTGTCCAGCTCCCCAACCTGCCTCCTGGTGGACCGTCGGGTTTTTGGTAGGAGGGCCCGGTAGACCGGTGTACTGGGCCCTCCTTCTTCTCCTAGCCGGCGACATCGAGAGAAACCCCGGTCCCCCCAAACCCAGATGGCCATGCGCTACATGTGGCCAAGCTGTCCGCCGGTCTCAGTACTCCACCCTATGTACTCTGTGCAATCAGTGGGCTCATGCGGGCCGATGCGCAGGCCTGTCTGTTCACGCCTTGAGGTCCCTTTCAGATCACCAAATCCTGAGTGAGTAAGCCTGCCAGTCTTGTTCTACTCCTCCAGTGGCAAGGCAGCCGACGCCAGTGACCCCTGGCCCCCTCAACACCGCTGACCGGGCCGGTCCTCCCAGTCCAGCAGACCCTCCCAACCAGCCCAACCCGCCAATCCCTCCCAACCAGCCCAACCCGCCAATCCCTCCCAACCAGCCCAACTCGCCAAATCAGATCAGCCCTCCCGCCCATAACCCTGGTCCGGCTGTCAGGCCAAATCAACCTGACCGCCCCCACCCATCCAACCCTCGACCTCAGGGGCACAGTCGCCTGGGCTGTCGCCCAAAAGGAAAGGAACATTAAGGATAATGCAATGGAATATTGGGACAGTCTTTACAGCCAAGAAGGCGTTCCTGGCTAAATACTGCAATGATCTCCAGGTGGACATAATACTACTACAGGATACCTGGTTGAAACCGGGCGTTGACATCGGACTACCTGGCTTTTCGAAAGAGACCCAGTCTAGAAGGCAAGGAAGGCAGCCGGGGCTTGTAATTGGTAGTGGGGTTGCTACCTGCATCCGCGCAGGTCTGCCCTACCTCAGGAATACCAGACCCTACTTAGCCCCAAATGATACCACCTCTGATCTGGTTGCTGTCGAACTTCAGGCAGCTGGCGGCCCAATTTCTGTTGTCAACCTGTATATACCGCCGATCACCAGTGCTGCTGAGGATGCCTGGCAGCAGAATTTCGACCCAGACTTTTCGCCAAGCCATCCACAAACTGTTGTCGCGGGCGACTTCAACTGTCACTCAGAAGCCTGGGACAAGAACCAACCGACTGACCAGAGAGGAGAAGAACTGCTTGACTGGATCGCAACCAATGCAATGGTGGTTGCTAAAACTGGAGATCCAACTAGGGTGAACCCGCAAACTGGTGGGGTATCAGCACCCGATGTGACCCTCCTGCACTCAGACTGGGACCTGAGAAGTTCCTGGACTGTTTTGGAAGAATCATTATCGGATCATAACCCAATTGTTCTGGATCTACATACTGGCAATCCAGTCCCGATCACCAAGCCCCCCAGGTTTCGCTGCTACAAAAAGGCTAACTGGGCAACGTTTGAACAGAAACTGGATGCTCTGCTAGTGGATGGTAAGGTCCAGCAACTGACCAACGTGCACACCCTGAACAAGGTCCTAACCAATCACCACACCCGCCAAGGAAGCTGTCCCAACTAACAGAAGGAAACAGCTAAAGCCCTGGTGGAGTGATGAACGGTCAACCATGTTGGTGGACGTTAAGCAGAAGAAACGGAAGATGATTGATACGAAATCTGAGCCGGATTGCAGGCTTGGATACAGGCTGTCAGAAATCTGAAACAGCAAATTTGTGAAAACAAACGTCAGCACTGGATGGGATTCGCATCTACACTAAGTGCCAGGGCCAATCAGGCTGAAGTAATGAGAGTCATCCATGCGCTGGAAGGAAAGAAGGCCGAGAGAAGCTCTGGTCCTGCCATTAAGAAGGGTACGAAGACTCTCGCGTCAGACAAATCCAAGGCAGAAGGATTTGTGTCAGAATATGCAGCTGTAAGCAGATTCCAGTCATGTAAGGAAGACCGGAAAACGAAAAAGATACTTTATGCCAAGCTGAAGAAAACCTGCAATTGTGAAGAATCTGGAATTCTGTGCATGGACTTCACTCAGACAGAGCTCAGACTAGCCAAACAACAACTGAAACTTGGGAAAGCGGCTGGGCAGTATGAAATTGACAATGAATTGCTCCTCAGGCTCACTCAGCTTGCTGATGCCACCCTGCTAAAGCTATTCAACTGTCCTGGCACTCCGCAGTTGTGCGTACCCAGTGGCGGCGTGCTACAATAATTCCGATCCTGAAGAAGGGCAAACTAAAGGACCAAATTGGTTCTTTCCGCCCTATTAGCCTTACTAGCTGTCTTGCCAATTTAATGGAAAAGCTAGTAAAAGACCGCCTCTTGTACTGGCTGGAAAGGAACAACCTTCTGTCCCCTGATCAAGCTGGATTCAGATCTCTAAGAGCCACGGAAGACCAGGTGATCAAATTAACTCAAACCATCGTTGACGGATTTCGGAGTCGTAAACCGGCTAAAAAAACTGTGCTAGCACTCATCGACTTCCAAAGGGCTTTCGACACGGTCTGACGGACCAGACTGGCTTGCTATGGAAAATGGTCAAGAATGGAATTCCTGTGTGCTGCATCAAATGGGTGAAGCGTCTTCTCAGCGACAGAATGGCCAGAGTGAAGATCGGAAGTGACACCAGCAGGTGGAGACCAATGCGGGAAGGAGTCCCCCAAGGCAGTGGACTCTCTCTACTTCTTTTTGTCATTTTCATCAACGATATTGCCCAGGATCTCCCCCCGGGAGTCGAGATTAGCCTATTTGCCATAATATGCTTTGCTATTTGGAGTCAGGACAGTAAGCTCACAGATGCCTCTGCTAAGCTTCAAGAAGCCCTTGATGCTATACATCGATGGTCCAAGAAGTGGAAACTGGGAATCAACGTGAGCAAGTCCGAGTATACTACCTTCAGCACATACAACAAGCAAGCGAGTCAGCAATTGAACCTTCGGCTCAGCGGTCAAGATCTGCCCTTCAATCCAACTCCCACTTTTCTGGGAGTAAAGTTCGACAGACTGCTGAATTTTGGACCCCACGTCAACTCCTTGAAATCCAAAGCTTGGCCACGGCTGCAGGCAATGTCTCGTCTTGCCGGCACAAATTGGGGTTGTGCTAAAGAAGATCTCCGGCTGGTCTATTTGTCTTATATCCGGTCCACCTTGGAATACTGCGCCTCAGCTTGGATGCCGTGTGCCTCTAGAACCCATCAGCTTTCCGTCGAAAAGATCCAAAATCAGGCAGCCCGAATCATTTCTGGATGCTATCGAGCTGCTCCTGTCGAAGCCCTCCAACTGGATGCTAACCTGATCCCGTTTAGCCTCAGAGCCAATGAACTTACTGCAGCAGCCTACAAAAAGTCTGCCCGGTTACCTCCCAACAACCCAAGATCCAGGCTGTGGCAGCCGCTGGCGGCTGAGCGAAACCTGCAGAGTCAACCATCTTGGAGGAAGGAAGGCAGAGGCGGATGGCGGAGGCCACCGGACTGGCCCAATTTCCTAGAGAGCCACTCTGCGATGTATCACAGCTCCATCCCCAAAGTCGATCTATTCCGGTAACCATATATCCCGATCTGCTGGCAGAAACTGTGAGATCAGACGACGCAGCTTTGAGGAAAGCTGCTGCGGAAGCAACTCTCCATGCTCGTCCCGCTCCCAATATCAGGGTTTGGACGGATGGAGCTGCGAAGGATGACAACTGACAACAACTGACGGAGGTTCTGGTGTTCTGCTGGAATTTGAAAAAGGTCAAGATCCTGTTCAACTCAGCTTTCCAGCGGGCAAATTCTGTTCTAGCTTTCGAGCAGAGATGCTGGCGCTAAGCAAGGCACCAGACTGGATATCCGACAGAGGAGAAGACTTCTGGAAGGACCAAACCATTGCAATCTACACTGACTCCCAGTCACTAACCAAGCTCCTGAAGGCTGGAGTCAGAGCTACATTCAACCCTTTATTCAACAATGTCAGATCCAAACTCACAGAGATCGGCAGGCGTGCAAACTTATACATTCAGTGGATTCCCGGGCATGCCGGCCTTCGAGGAAATGAAGGAGCAGATTCTCTTGCCAAGCAGGGTCACTCATTGGCCCAAACCGACGTCCCTGTTGAGTATGGCGACGCCAGAGCAGCCATCAAACGGGCCGTCAAATCCTCCTGGCTGACCGGCATCTCCCACGACACCACTGTCCAAATCTACGGGACCCGTGGACCAGTGCCGCCGGAAACGGAATCGGGTCTCGGGAAGAAGGAGCGGGTGCTTCTCTCCCAACTCAGGACCGGCAAATCCTTGCGCAATATAGACATACTATCAATCCAACCACCCAACCTTCCCCCCTTTGCCCACAATGCGGGGAAGAGGAGGACGATCTGGGGCATCTTCTCCTCCGGTGCCCCAGGTGTACTAGATCCCGGTATAATATCCTGGGTCCCACACCCAACCTCTCTATCCTCCGGGTTGCCCCTGGCTAGGTGCTGGACTTCTTGCGGGATAGTGGTCTGGTTGCTTAATCAGGCCGCCGTTTATGGATATCCACAACGACCACCAAATCAATAACAACAACAACAACAACAACAACAACAACAACAACAACAACAACAACAACAACAACAACAACAACAACAACAACAACAACAACAACAAACTGAAACGTTTTGTCTCCAGTTTTGAACCATTTAAATCAAATGCTGAATGTGCTCATAAAATGTCATCGAAAGTTAGCATAATTGAAGCCTAGGTTAACATGTTCAGTGGCACGTCGCTTGACTCATTGAATACACAAAGCAATACCTACTAGGAAAATTGAAGTTTATCTATAGTCACTCCAAAAATGTTGCCTAACGTTTATGTCGTTATTTTCATCCATACGCTTGGCTGGAGTTAGTCACAGTTAGCTGCAGACTATGTAATGAAGGAAACCTCAGAAAAAGCTAGAAAATAATTCATGTTGGAAACCAAGAGGTGGACAAAATCCAAAATGACAGCTATACTGGAAAAGCTATCTATTATAGTAATGATGGGCAAACCGCTACTTAGAGCTGTTTCAATTATTACTGAAGAAATGAAAGGTTAGAATTTAGGTATTTTATGGGCAGAAAAATGTTAAAGCACGAGTCGAACTCAGTGTTTGGAGTTATCACTCCTTTGGAGCAGAAATAATATACGCACGACATTTCTTCCTATCAATGCTGAGCATTCTTGCCATTCAATTGTCTCATAAAATTATACGCAAAATCATGCAACGTAAACCGCCTTTCTGTGACTAAACCGGAGCAGAGGGTAAAACTTTAATGAATCGCAGCAACTTATCATCAACCACCAGTGCATCCTTAATTGTTCAAAACTTCCTTGAAAATGTTCCACTAACCTGAAGTAAACCATTGTATACACATAAAATTTGAACACAAACAGGAAGGAATCTAAACATTGGGATTAAGTGAGGATATTTTTGAAGTCCTCAAATCTATAAATAAGACCAGTCCTGGGACTTAAAAAACTCCAAAGTTCCAAAGTAATGTAACGTAGGAGGGAGAGGAGGAGTAAGGCAAAAGTGGCTCAGCAGAGGAGTTCCCAATTACAGTTATTGAATTGTTGGATTAGTTTTCCGGACAGAATTCATCAGTCTAAAAAGGGAGATAGATGTAATTTTGCTGTAAGCTTTCCCGCATTTCCCTTGGAGAACAATGATTAGTGGGGGTACATGTAACCCAGATGACGTTCTTGATTAAGGAAAAAGGGAGCAAAACGAACACGACATTCCTGGTTAAGGAATTCTATCTGCCCACATTAACCGAGGAATTGGGTTACATACTACGACAAATGTCAACAACATTAGTTGCCACGGAAAATAAATCAAGGATAGGAAAACCACAAATGATTTTGAAATCACAAACACGCAGCTGACGCTGACGACTGGCGTGTAGGCGAGAACAGATTCCTGATGTTGTGATTAAAATTGTAGTCCTTGGCAACCCCATATTTATTGTGGGGAAGCTGTGGGAGTAGAAAATATGGGGATACCTTCAGGGAACGAAAAGAATAGACAGGTTCTACGTCACTCAAAAGATTAGGTTCGGTCGCTTTCAGCCGAACGGAGGAAGCTTTGACTAAACTGGCCTGAAAAGCCTTCTCATTAGCGTCATTATAATTTTGAAAGTGGTAAACATAGCCCACTCCATGGTTAATTTAATATTCAACAAAAAGGCTTTCCTGCCAAGCAGCTCTCTTAAACTTAGTTGAGGCAAAGTCTTACAGAAGCAGTTTTAGCCTTGGCAGCTATTTGAACATGAAGCATCATTGATTCCTAAAGATATATAATGCCTACCTAATTGGTTTAGCACTAAACACTAAACGCCTGTTTTTCTCCCGTGGAATAGAAAAATGTCAGAAACTTCTCATCAGTTATCAATAATACTGATCTTCACTGTACTGCATTCACTGCATTTACTGATTCATTTAAAAGCATGGTGAAGTTCTGGGCAAAGTAAGTTTTACTCAAAAAACTAAAAGAACACTTGCCCATGTAATCGGAAGTATTTGATATTAGTTTGATTAGTTTGATATTAAGACTTTCAAATGCACATGAATGACAAGTTGCACACGAATGACAGATTGTTATTCCTGCTGCGCCTCAGCGCAGCAGGTTGTTTAAATTTGCTCGGCCCTTCATTTTGCACTCAAGCACTGCATTGAACATATGTTTTTTGCATAAATGCAAATCTTTAGTGCATTAAGATAGGGAGCCCACGATTTGTGTGTCGACATTTCACAGAAACTGGTTCCACATGCAAATTACGCTTCAACCAAATTATGCAATGGCCTTAATAATTCTCTCCTCAAATTACCATTTGAAAGCAGTCATTCTAATTTCTTAATTATCGAAACCGGAAATTATGCAATGGTCCTTTCTGCTGTTTTAAGACTTCACATTACATAAACTTTCGCTTCTCTTTCTGACTACTAAACTGTGAGTGAAAAGAAAGCAAATATGTTATAATTTTCACTAGAATATTCACAATGATATTTTAAAAGCTGACAAGCAGTCAAAGACAGAAATATATGATTCTTGCATTTGTCAACCGATCCGCAGGTAGCAAATCTTGTATTTGTGTATTTGACATGTCGGATTTGCTACAAAATGAATTTAGATTTGAAGATTAATACTGATTTCAAATAGTTTACGTAAAGTAAATGCTCCCAAGAAAAGCTTTACCGCTGCGCAGCAGGCCTACAATTTATAAAAATGTTCCTCTAGAAACACTAATCCTTTTGCAGACAATATTGCTTGTTTTCATTTTGCTTTTGGTTTTGCCCCAAACCTGAAGACATTATATTACTGAAAATTTAATTTTCCGTTCGGTTTTCAATACGAAACTTAATACCAAACCTTGATTGGATAGGGCTGTGTTTGGGATTGGTAGATATTAATCATGTCACTTTTTGCGTTAATGCAAATGCAGTAAATCAATGCATAGAAAATATTACATCAGATTTTGCTTTAGCGCGCGGTGAGCAAATTGGACTACACGATGCCCTTGATTTTGCACTGGAAGTAGGACGAAAGAAAAATCGTTTTTCAAGTTAAAATGAGATGGTCAACATTGTTGTGTATGTGAGATTTAGAAAACTTTAGAAAGTATTTAGAAATTTTTAGAAAGTTTTAGAAAATGTAAAAAACTGGTGTGAGTTGCGGGGATTGGATAAAGGACATGAGCGAGTTGGTGTATCGCAAATGATTGTACGTTGTGATTCAAATTGTTTCAAGGAACTGAATGGAATTCAAGGAATTTGGCTACGAGGGTGGGATTCAAATTCCTATTCAAACTGTCACAAATATCACATGGATATGATATCGTTTTTTCTCGAAAATGATCTTATTTGAACACCGTATTTGACATACAATCTCCAAAATCAGGTTGGGAAAATCCCTCGTGTTTGGCGGAGAATAGCATACGCACCTTCATACGCATTGTGGAAATTTTGTGAAAACGAATGTGAGAAAAGGCTGCAATATTGACACCAAATATTTTTAGATTTTCTTTTACATCTCACAACAAGAGAATAAACAGCACAGCACCAAGATTTGCAGACTGAAGCGATTCCTTCTCGCGACCTGTGGCTGTGAACCACCGGCCGATCTTCAGAACCAGGACAATACTTTATATTATCTGTTATACATAACCAGGAGTAGCTGTATGCATCATTTAATGCTGAAACTTTTGCAAAACACACGAAAAATATGGCAAAACTAGTACCGACCGGCCTGTTTGTGTTTGCATTACCCGGCTGGCCGGTTCCGGCAACAACAACACTACTTAGAACACTGTTGCCCAAGCTCAAAAAGCAGTACGGTTTGCTAAAACTTTAAACGTGTGGAATGAAAATGCGACGCATTCTATTTCCCTATTCATGCCCTAAAGGAGATCCAGTTGTGCGCTCACTCATAACAACTTTCACTACCACAGGTCGAGAGAAGGAATCGCTAGAGACTAGTCTGCAAATCTTGGTGTTCTGCTGTTTGTTGTGAGGTGTAAAAGAAAACCTAAAAAACATTTGTTGCCAATATTCCTGCCTCTTCTCAATTTTTTTTACAAAATCACACAATGCGTATGGAGGCAATGCAGATAAGAATAGTCCTTTTCGCAGTGTTTGGTCCTGATTCTAATTTGGCTACCATCACCTGAAGCAGTTATTATCTCATTTTGAGCTTAACCAGGTGACTCTGCTTTATTATAGCTGTTGCTTATATGTGAAACCTTATTCCTTAAATAATAATAAATATAATTTAGGTATAGAATTTAGAAACACCGCCCGTTTCCGAATACCTTCTTTGATATCGTTCGCTATAAGGAACTGATCCAAACTTTCCATGTATGTGGTCCAGTTCTCTTCCGTACTGTCAAATGAATTTAGTTGGCCAATCATAGCCATGGCAAAAATTGGATCAAAGTACAGATTTCCAGTGCGCCAATGATGAGTGCGCGGCAACTGCTACCTGACTTAACTATGCTCTCATATATTCAACAACAAACTATAGGATTCAATCACATTTTGTAAAACTAATTTCTTGGTATTTTCTTAGCATAGTTCATATCATACGGGTATGTACAAGCACGTATGTGAGTATACATAAGAGTATACAACAATTATGTAAGCTTGAAATGTTTGACATTCTTACTGGAGATGCCCATGCTTTCTTTCTTTGTCATTCATTGCCAAACAATACGATACGTGACAGCATTATTAACTATTGAACGGCAGATCTGGCCACAGAATTCTCAATTTCAGCATATCCACACGGTTGCTGGGTGACAGTTGATCGGGCTGATTTTCTGAAACCACATTTCTCAGATCTATAAAGAAAAGGTGTTATACAAGAGTTGACTATCATGACTGCGGCCAACCAATTAAGATATTGATCATATTTTGCGTAACTGTGTGGTGCAATAATTTCCCAAAGCGACGTGATCTGATACGGTAGCCAACAGCTCACATAAACCATAACAATAAATAGGGCAGATCTAACGATTTTGTTTTTTCGCCGGCGCAGTTGACAGTAACTGTCGTCATAATGCCTTGAGGAGATGTCACGTCGAACGGCCAGTAAAGGCACTCCAACCGAGCGATCTATTCGCCATTTTCGTTTCATGGGTGCCTCCTCTCCTGATTGACTTTCACCGGCATCTTGGAGGGCAATGATTGCCTTCTGTTGCCAGTTGATTGATTCAAAGCTTTTTATCACCAAAATGGTGTACAGAGGAATAAGTGCGAACAGGGGCAACCAGAAGACTGCAGCAACATGAAACAGAGAATAGTATCGCATGATATTTTTAGCCGGATCTGTGGCTAAGTATCGTAGCATATTAACACACTGCCGGAAGCCCTCGGTTGGTTCTACAGTGTGCCAAAGAAATAACTGAGGCAGAGATACGAGTAGCGCAATGCACCAAGCCAATCCAACGAGTAGCTTAGTGCGATCATTTCCTGTTATGCCTACAATAGGATTGGTTATTGCAATGCTAGAGTCCAGCGCAACTGCAACTACCATATCCGACAACGCTTGAAATGAGAATACATCCATAAACATAAATATTCGACATAGAGCATCACCGCCGTACCACTGGGCAGTGATCAGCCAAATACTGTAACCGATACAATGAAATAACAGAATGCAAAGATTTGCCAGTGTAATGTTTAAACAAAGAAGGGTCATTCTTGTCCCTTGACCATATCTTAACTTAGCAATCAGATTTCCCAAAATATAACAGTTCAAGGGAAAACCAAATAATGCAAAGATTAGCTGATAGGTACATTGTACAATATCCCAATCAGAAATCAGTGGAAGCTCTGATAGATTTCTCATGACAGATGTCGAGGTATCGGATAATAGGTACAAATCAGAATTAGAAGGGTCAGAAGGAAAATTGTTGTACATCAAAGGAGTCCAAAAATTATCGGAATAAAAATCAAATTTACTTTCTCAAATGAGATTCTGTCTGTATAAATGGTCATGCTTGAACCATCAGCTGAGAAGCAGTATTCGTTGTCTCATGGATAGATGCTACTCTGAAACAGTGCTGACAAAGTTTCACTTTACGTTTTAAAATTTATTTTTTTTGTTTTAAGGAATTCTCACAAAGCTTTAAAGATTAAGATGCGTATCAAGGCATGCTAGAAGAGGATAGACAGACACATTAACTTGTGGTTTCCTATTCCAATTTTATACAACAGAAGGGTCTAAACTTTCATTCCCTGATTATACCTGGACCCAGATTGCTGTCCCTGGACTCGGACTCAGATATATACGGCTTTAGAATAATGGTCATTTTATTGCGTTTCTGTTTGGATTTTCGTCTAAATTATTGCCAGTTTTCGGGGCTGTAATAACAAAACTAAAGTCTGACCAAAAAGTCTTGGAACCGAAATGTGTGCGTCCATCCTGAGTACACGCTTACAGTTAGCCTATATAAAGTTTATTTTTAGAATCCTCAGGAGGATTAAAAACCATTATATCCGGTCTATATCCAGTTACTGGATACTAAACCGATAAAAAACGTTTTAGATTTGGAAGGAAAATGCTAAATAACTTATACTCTAGTATGTTGGTCCTTGGCATAAAGTATTTCTGAAAATGAGTCGCATCCAGTCAGTATCTATTAACCGGATGTCCAGGTTATGAAAACTGCACAGCAAGAAGGGCTGGTCTTATAGTTTCGCTGATTGGATTTTTGGATTCCTCTGGTCTAATCTAATCTAGGATACAAAATCTTTTTTGGACCAAAATTGCTTGATTTATCTTTGTATTCGGCTCGAAGAAAACCGGAAAATTTGGTTGTTCCGGTGTAGTGCGCTTAATACCGGACACAAATGTTCGTTATGGCACAATGAATGTTTTGGAGGCTGCTTTCATTCTACAGGTGTCAACGCAATCAAATATCCGGTGCATTTCCTGTTCTGAGCTTTGAATTTTGAGACTTAATGTGCTATTATCTCAGCATCCGGCTGGCCAGGAAGTCAAATTAATTCATTAAAATTTTGTTTGGTCTATGCTTAACAAGCAACAACCTAAATTTACTTCATATCTGCTGTAATTTTTGAATGACCGGTCCAGGATAAGTGATCTGGCAATTGACAAAGATAAGTGTATAGGATCAAATCTCATGTCCGGTTTTACCGTTGAGAACAGAAGCAAAAACCGCCTATTTTTAAAACGCCCACTCTGGACCTGGGTCGGCCGGCCGTTCTGCACAGGGTCGGTGCACAACACTGCTGTAGTATATAGGCTAACCTTAAACGTGAACACAGACTTGCCTGAATTCAGGATATACAGTCACAGTTCGGTTCCAAGATTTTTGGTCAGACTTCATTGATTCAGAATGCTGGACTTCGTTGTTAACTGAAATTGTTCACTTTTAAAGATTGTTTTTGTTTTCAAATATCTGTTTTGGGCTGGAATTTGCTTAAAATTCCGTTAGCTTAGTCTGTACGAATATGGATACGATACCGAGAATTGGAAACCAAGTCTTGCATAAGGAATGACGTTTATAACAGTCTAATGTTGTTTACGACTTGCCTCGCTTTATTTATTTGTTTTAGTAATTTATATATTTATTTATTTTATTAACGTTTATTTATTGCTAACTTTTGTTGACTGTCGTACTCTTGATGAATACCACAGAAATAAAACGTAGCGAATACTACTGACAAAGCTCTATGCACTAATCAACACTAAAACGATTGCGTCATATCTAAAGTGGAACCAGGTGTGATGAATTTGACCAGGAATTAAACCAGTCTTCTTTTATTAATCCTTTCATGTGATAATACGATTAATGTACGAAACACTGGTTATTCATTTGAAGGACTAAACTTTGAGTCTAACGTCTGGAGCATAAAAAGGATTAAAAAAGGTGTGCGGCAGAGGCTCTAAAAAGGGTTCGGTCCAGATCTCTGCATTTTTATCAAAGCTTTCTTTTCAGCATACACAAAATAGTCGCTTACCTACACCTAGTCAAAACTCGGAGTCACTCAGTTATCTGCAAATAAAGTTTGGGAATAACTAAGAATAAAGTTTTTACCAAAATCTTTCTAAGGGCTAAGTGTTTTTTATAAAATGGATTAAACGGATTAAATTTCAATCATTTTACGAATACTCACATTTATACGCATTAAGGATGGACCAATTTAATCAGCTGCTTAAATTAATACTGACGGATTAAAATTTAATCCCTGACGCATTCATTAAATAACCACGGATTACACATGCACTGGATTAAACTTTATCAACTGCATCAAATGATTAAACCTTTTCCGTTTAATTTTTTCCTGTATTGCCACACCCCAGTTGCTTTCGCGATGAGGGGTAGTGCCATACCAAATTTTGCGCTGGGACCATGGTACGGCACTGAATAATTGCATATCGCAATTACCCGAGGCGCAGGCAAGGCTACCGCCGGAGCAGAAGTGGCCGCGCTGGTTTCACCGCATCGTGGATACCCGTTAGCTCCATTCAAAGGGGTTCCCCCCTTGAGCGGCCAACTCCTTGAAAATCTCGGATAAGTACAAATGCAATTAAGGGGGGATGTTTAGGCACCGCAGTATTATTAGTACTTAGTCATAAGCGGTTGACTGGTGCCAGCTGGAACCAGAAAATTTTGGCTGGATTATAAATGAGAAAGAAGAAGAAAGTCATGTACCACCGAAGCCTTGTGACCACCACCACCACCAAAGCCTTTACAACGCCTCATTCACGTCCATCAGGAGCGATCAAAATGAAGACGTGGTCCCAATAGCAGAAAACCAAGTCCACACCCTTCGATGCCCTTGGACTAACCTAGCCAGTCTGCTATACCGAAAGCAGCATCAGATGTGTCACAGCAAGTTGACAAATACCTCGGTTTGTTGGCAGACTGCTCCATCCAGGAAACCGAGAAATTAGAAACCTTCTGCGAAGACTTGGCAAAAGAAGTGCTCTTTTTATTTACCCGGAAAGGCAGGAAGGGGAAACCTGCACTGTCAAAGAAAATGCCAAAGCAGCCTTTCCCTAATCCACAGGCACTACGCAGGATGTTATACAGAAACAAGAAACAAACATTTGACAGAATTTCTGGAAAAGAAGACATATCCTGCGAAATCCCAACCGATGTACTCCAATTGCACTTTTTAAAGTCAATGAGCGAAGAATATGAGCTGGACTGTAACAACATCCCATTGAGTTTAATAGCACACCAACAGCTGAACATAATGACCTGTTGCTGGAATGCATGTCTGCTGAGGTAGTTAAAAAAACTGTCAACACTGGCCAACTCAGCACCTGGGTCAGACGATGTGACCTACTCTATGCTCCGAAGCTAGACCCCTCTGGTGATTTGCTTGCTACCATATATGAACGGTGCCGACTAAGTCGTACCATTCCAAAATCATGGAAGCAAGCTAAGTCCGTTCTGATCTATAAGAAAGGCGATACAACAAATTGGGGACTTCTTAGCCTGCAACCTACCCTGTACAGATTATACGCTGCAATCTGGGCTGTGCGAATCTACCATTGGGCAGGTAAAAACTCATTGCTGTCCTAACCTGTCCAAAAAGGATTTGCCCCCTACCGTGGTGTGAGTGAACACAGCTTTCTTTTACACTCGGCTATTCTGACAGGAAAAAAGCTTAAACAATCAGTTGCCCTTGGCTGGCTTGATTTAGCTAATGCATTTGGCTCAATACCACACGATCTCATCTTCAGGACGTTTGCATCGATGGGAATGTCTCCAGAGACTCAAGCCATGATAAGGGACCTCTACTAATGGATCTAGCATGATTATCTCAACGAAAACTGGATCCACAGAACGAACTCCAATACGTAGAGGAGCGAAACAGGGTGACCCCTGCTCTCCAATCCTGTTTAGCCTGACACTGGGGCTCATTGTAAGAACTCTGGCCAAACAAAAAGAGCATCAGGTCTGTCACTGCAAAAAACAAGTTGCCGTCCTCACTTATGCTGACGATATTGTGATTACTGCTCCGAACAGGGAATCTCTCCAGAAACAACTGGACCTAATTGCCACCTTGCCAACTGGGCAGGTCTCACGCTCAATCCCAGTAAATCTGGATAACTGACAGCAATAAAGCCATCCCGCACCAATATACCCTTAATGGAGAAATTCTTCCCGTCCTAAAAGATGGCATGTCTTTTAAATACCTGGGAGTTCACGAAGGACTTAACCCAGATCAAACCGAACTGAACTGTTTTCAGACTGCCTAAAGATGTGAAGAAGCCTGTTCGAAAGTGATCTTATGCCTTGGCAGAAATTGGAAGGATACAGATCGCTAATCTCACCGAAATTATCTTTTCTGTTGCAACACACCGATTTCGCAACTACAACAGATTTGACATCCTGCGATACTGCCTTAAAAGCTCTGATAAAAGCACATGATTGAATACACGTGCTGACATCCACAATGGTTATCTCTATGGATCACCAGCCATTGGAGCCTTCGATCTAAGCCAAACGCGGTTAGATCAATCCATACTGCGTATTTCTAGATCCCTGCAATTGATCTGGTCTAAATGTGAAACCACCAGCTCAGTTGCACAGGATCAGTTGAAAAAAGCAGCGACCGCTACCATGCTTGGACCAGTGGATGCTATAGCTAAGGGACTGAACCCTAAGCAGCTAGTGAATGACACCTCCTATGCCAGCATCTGCAACTACCTCAACAGCAAGGTTCACATTCACCATAGCTCCAGATCAAATAGCCAATGGGTCACCTTGAGAAAAGATCTGAAGGTGCTGGCCCCACTGTGGTATTTTGGCTATCCCTGATATGTTCTAGCTCTAATCCAAATCCTAGGTCAAGGTCAGCCACTGAGGATTGGAGAAGAAGCATTGTTCCAAACCTACGGAGAGCCGTTGGGGCATACTACTCGGAACAATTGCTTCGAGCACACTTACAAGGAAGAATCCTAGATTGTAGTCTACCAAATACAGACCAGGGACACTTCCTTTATACTGGTAAAGGCCTAAGACTACGACACTATTGCTTCATACATAGTGCTCGTATAAACAGGCTGCCCGTAAATGTCTTCAAGCCCGGACCCAAGCAATGACGTAGATGCAGTGCCAGATTGAAATCACTGGGCCATGTACTGAACAAGTACTCCACTGCGTAGGAAAGCTGTACACTAAGCGCCACAACGAGGTTCTAAAACTGGTGCATTAAGCCATTCCCTCCTCAAATAGAACTGCCCGGATTGACATGCAAGTCAAGAACGTGGAAGGAAAACGCCAACCAGAACTAGTGATAGATGACCCCTCCACCAATACAGTTTCTATCCAGGACGTCTTGATCGTTGACAGCAGCTATCGCAACGCCTTCATGCTGTCTCCAAATAGAAAGCTCGATAAATACAAGAAAGAAGGAGATGGATGGAAAAACGGATAAAAGATGGAAAGCGGTATATCTATATGTGATCCTGGTGGGCTCTCTAGGGATATGGGACTCCGCTAACAATTCAGCACATAAGCTTGCTGGAGTGACCCAAAAAGCCCTGAAAACCCGAAAGTGCATCTCTGCTGCGATACGAGGGTCCATTGAAATTTGGTACCAACATTTGGCCTCTCAAACCTTCTCAACATCCACCGAACTCTACCTAGGGCCAAATCTAGGCAATGGGACAATGCAAATAGAAGTCAATACCCCACCCATTTCAAAACAGGTGGTGGAAGTTATAGCCCCCATCGTCATTCAAAAGATTCCCGTCCTAAATCTATCCATCAACCTACCCATCCTCGATTGACTGTAACAATGTCAGGATCGTCCAGGCAGGTTTCCTTGATCTATCAAACTGATAGGTCCTCTAACCAAATCCCACCCCTCCTTCCTGAACTTCAACCCCACCCAAGATACGGAAGCTTCAATTCTAGCTCGACTCGAAAATTGAATCCTGCAACCATCATTGTCCCACCTAGGAAGGCTGAAACGCATAGCTACCCCAACCGTCCTCTTCCTTCAAGCCAGATTCAGATTCTACAAAGTATTCTTCGTGAAAGGAAATTGGGAAAACATCCCGACTTCCCTATTGAAGAACGAAGAGGCAACCTCCAGCCAGTGAAAATCCTTCCATCTCACTTTCAGCCAATCAATGACTTTTAATGTGTCTAACGAGAAGAACAACAAAACAAAAGGTCTTTGAACTCTGCCGCTACTAATATGTATAATAATATCGTGCATCCATGTATGTAATGTACTTTCACACTTAATATTTATAGGTGTACGTCATGTAAACCTATAAATCTGTGTGCATTGTTTCGCCATGGGGAATGACAACCCCATCTATTTAATTTGCCTTTATATATGCATGTTTATATAGAAATAAATTAGTTACATGATTAAGAGATGTGAAGGAAGTCTGCACAGCTGCGATTCCCAGACAGAACTACACAAAAAATGTTTTGACAATTTCAGCTTTGCTGTAGCAAGGCTTTGCAGTTTTAAATGTTTACAGGTTTACGGGCAGTGATTATTGCCAGACAAAAGATTAAATGTCAGGCTAGATTCTGGCCTCTTTCACTGTCATAAATTTGAAACATGTAAAAGCCAAACCAACAGGAAGACCATAATTTTCCTTGAAATCAGGCAATTAGGCTAAAGCTTTTAAAACTGACAGAAAAAGTTCCAAAACCCGTTCCATATTTTTGGGAATAGAAAGACTTCAAAGAAGAAATATAAAACAAGCGTACACTTGCGCAGGGTGTTTGCATTTTAGAGCAATGACTTTCCATGTGCCTACTGTAGCATTTGGGTCAGCGTTTTGAGCTCTGCATAGGCCTACATTCTCCCACTTTGACTCACAACCACAAGTTGAAATCCAAAACCTGTGTACTCAGGACGGTTTCTTGTTTTGTGACCTCGAAGAACCCATAAAAGATAAAGTTCTTCATAGCAGAATCGCACACAGAAGTTTGTTCTTTTTAGTTCTCTACTTGATAATTGAAAACCCAATATCTTGTTCTTTTTGACAAGAAATTGAAGTGGGCAAAGGGAAATGAGACTATCGACACCCCCTAATCTTTAATCCCCTAGAGAGCAGCGTAGAGTTGGAAGTGACTGCAACCAAACTGGGTGCGAATGAAAACGTCGAATCTGCATGTAGGTACAGTCGACCAAGATGAACCTCGCACAAAATTACCTAAGCGAATCTTATCGAAAGGAGCCAAAACTCTGATGAAGAGAAAGAGTTTTATTCTAGTTATGCCTGGTGGAATTCTGCCTACAATTTGTCAAAATTCAAAAGTGGAAATATGCCTGCTGAGTTTGGCTTTAGTTTTAGGATATACTTTATGCGTCTGTCAAACTAACTAAGGTACACTATGTGCAGCAATTGCATAGAATCGCTTTATTTTGGAAATTAATCTCAGCAGACTCTTTGCAAAAGTTGGCAATAAATTCTTTTCAAATGCTTATATTAGGTTCAGTTTGAATGCTTTTACCAATGTTAAATATATAAATCTGTGTAGATTTATTGAGGTCATAAAATAAAAGTCCATACAGAATCTGTAAAGATTTAATTCCAAAAATAAGCGATTCTGCACAATTGCTGCACATAGTGTACCTTAGTTTGACAGACGCATTACGTTATTTGTACTTTGATGTTTTTATTTTGGTTTTATGTTTATATACACACTATATCTAACATAAATTCATTAGGCATTTGGCCCATCTAAAAGAACTAGAGATAGGAAAATTTGGTAAATTTTGTAGAATTTCTAAAACATAGAAATTGGGTTTCATTTTAAAACTTGGAGAAAAAAGCGAGATTTTTTCTAAGTTCTAACGGTTAGAAAAAATACACTTCCGTCAAGAAAACACTTGAAAGAGTTTGTGAAGCTATTCGGAAAGAAATTATTTTTGAAAAAATAATAAAACAGCTGCTTTCCTGCTCCAGTCCTTCACGATAGATGCTTGGAACCGTACCGGTTGGGCAATAGCCTGCAAACGTATTTTCCTCGAAAATTGCATCGCTCTGGCTTTTCCGTGATCCGGCAAATGGGTGTGATCATTATTGGCTGAATGAATGTTGTTAAGCAGGCATACTGTACTACAGAAGTTCTTGCTCTGGAATTCCCAAAAAACCGGAAGTTCGATTTTAGACAAAACAGATAGTTATTGTAGCAAACCAATTTCCCATTCCGCGGACCTTGGAGAAGTTCAATATTGAGCGGTTGTGCAGCCATAGTAAAGATAAACCTTAACTGAGTGAAGGACTGTCTGTCTTTTTCTTATATATATATATATACTTTACGAATTTTGCAAAAATCAATATTACTCCTAGGTCAAACGTCTAAAACAATTATTTGTAATTTTGCAATACACATTGCAATTTGTTAAGTTGCAACGTCTTTGCAATATATATATTCAACCTTTTGCAATTATTTGTGAAATTGTCTGCCCACTTACGATTTGGTAGGTGCATTTCGACTAGGTATAAAAAGAGTAGGCACAATTCCACTTTAGAGTTTTGAAATTGCTGAGCGGCTACTTTAAATGAGTAGCCACGATTCCACTAGGCATCAGTGTATATTAAAGAGGCATGAAAAACTTTGCTACTTTCAACATAGAAAATAGAAATTTCAAAGACAACTTTCGTACAGATTTGCACAAAACCCTATGCATACATAACCTATTGTTCCCACAATCAGTTGACCCAAAATCAACCCAAATTTACATAAGAATCCGTATGTGTAACATAAAAAATCATTGTTGCTTAATCTAAATAGTTTACTCCTGTATGCAGAAGCTTTTTCTTGTTTTCCTGGTTTTGCATTACAGCCAGTCGACCAAACCTAACTGATCTTGCTATGCAAGTCGAAGTAAGGAATGACAACCACTGCATGCCATTCCCAGAGAAGCTTTACACAACGTTTGTCAGACGAAAGCTCGAATATGCTACAGTATACAGTGGAATCCTTATCCACAAAAAGTTGTTCAAGTAACAGAAAGTTCAGCGAAATTTTGCAAAACGTTTGCCGGGCCTTAAAACCTTTTCCTGTCCCGACAGACTAAAACATCTGCAACCAGAAACACTTGAACTGCTAAGACTGCGATTATGGCTTAATTAATCTTGATTTTAATGATTTCTTCACTTTTACTGATGTTCCTACAAGAGGCCATTCTTTAAAGCTTGTTGTGAATCCTGTTCGATTAGATATAAGGAAACACTATTTAAGTAAAAGAGTTGTTAAATTCTGGAATAGTCTCCCTGGTGAAGTTGTTATGGCAAATACGATTAATATTAACCACATTGCAAACATTGCTTTTCAGTTTGTTACAGAAGGTCGACTTGCAGCCGACTCTCGTCTCAACCCGAACCTTCATAACCAGTGCCGTATTTAATTCTATGGCTTTCTGTTTGATCAATATTTTCGTGTTATATGTTGGCAGGTTTAAATATACGAATAACTAACTAACTAATGCCATAACTACTTTGTTGTTATATTACATTCTTGAATCCTGGGCTATCAATTGTTTATGACTTATGTCAATTTCCAAAAGGCCAACTCTCCAACCTTATTAATGAAATGAAGCCAGGAAGAGCACACAGAGAACAGAACAAGAAGGGCATACAGAGCATATAGTCAGGGCGGGGAAAAGCACACCCACCCAGAGAACTCAAGGTAGCAGATATAGAGACCTGGTATAGCGCAAATGAAAGCGCCATCTTTTTACAGTAAAACCAGGCCCATAAGGTTGGTATGGGCCAAAGCAGTCTATTCGGATTGTGTTCCAAAGTTGACCCCCTAAAACACCTCTAAAACCTAAGAAATTTTAAATCTTGCTAAGCTTATTTCTAGAAACCTATAAGGACAACTTAGCTAGTCTTTAGCATAAGGGTATGTGTGGACCCTCTCTAGCGTTTGGTATAGACGACAGCCTCCTACCTTTGATCCAGGCTGAGTACTGGGCGTGTTTTTTCTTCCCGCCGATTTTGACAACACAGTGTGGAAAAACGCACCACCCAATTTTTACAAATAGTCCAATCTGTAGTTCTGCGCAATACTGATGCTCTTAAACGATAAAGCGGGTTTTGTTTTGTAATTCGGGTTCAAAAAATGCGTACTTTGAGCTTCTAATAGCTCATAAATTAAGGATGAAGGTTTGCTGCATCATCGTGCCAGGTTTCATATGTTTACAAGGCAAAATTTTAAAAAATTTAAAAAACTTAATGAAATTGCAATTTAACGCCAAAAACAACTTAAATAATGAACAAGGACACTTGCAAGTGTTTTGGTTATTTATAGTTGTCTGGGTGCCATTTTTGTTGCGATATCCGATCATTTCATGGGTTCAGGAGCCTTGACGTAAAATGCATCTGACTATGTCCAATAAGCAGCTTTCTACCGAAAACAAAGTGCACCATGTTGTTTAGCATGGCCAGAAATGTACAAACAACCTTTAATGTGTAACAATTAGTGTCCAGCGCATCACCTGGGAACATTTTTAGTACCATGTTTTTCCCCGCCGGTGTGTTTTTCCCCAAATTGCGGGGAGAAAATGCACAGACAAAATCGATTATTGCTACTGATGTACAAGGGATCAGGCAGATTTCTATACATGAATCGATGAACTAGGAGCGATATACACCATGGTACAAACGCAAGCTCTCTCAGCCTTAAGTCAAAAATGTTACAGCACAGGTTTAGTTCCGTATACGTGTCTTCCCCCGCCCTGACTATATACGTGTGAAATTCCTAACTCAGCTGTCTGGACCTAAGTAGGAATCTAGAAGCGGATCGACAACAGGTTACTAGACCGGGCCTATTCTAAGAATATACCTAAATTATACCTACCTAACTAACAACTACAAGTTACCATTACTGGATAGTCGTTGACGATGGCAGGCTAACCAACTAATAGTTAGTGGCGTAACAATGAATTTATTGAGGATCTAACAATAATAATCCAAACACTCGGCGACTTATGTACGTATATCGACAGTTCAAAATCAAAATGGGGGTCCTAGAAAAAAGTCTGTCGGTTTAAGTTTTTAAAATTCCTACTAGGGAGGTACAGAAAAACACGGAGAATTCATTTTTAATTGATACAGAAATTTTTAGATTCGGGTAAAACATTTCTAAGTTTTTGGACTAAAAAATTTTGAAAATGAGGTCCTTTAGATGTGGACAAAAAACATTCCTATAGTGAAAAAATAAAACTAGCGCTTTAATTCGGAGTGGAAGAGATAGTTTAGAGGCTAACTAACTAAAAATTTAAGAAGTGGGGAAACCTGAAATTCACAAATTAAACCATAATTAATAATAATTAAAATGGCTTTTATAGCAGCCCTGGGAGTCAACCAGGTAGGCGTTGCTGCTTAATTAATAATTAATTGAATTTATTAAATTACCTAGCCTATATTTTGGGTGGTGTTGTGTTCGCCAAAAAGCTAACCCTTCTCGTCTCAGCTCAAATCTCCCCCAAAAGGTAGATGCAGATCCGTAGTCCAGGGGGGTTGGTAGCTGATCAAAATTTCCCTAAAAGGGATTAAAGAATTTGTACAGAGTCCCCAAAGCCTCCCCGATGGATTCCCTAAGGGGAGAGTAGGTCCCCAAAATCTGCTGGGTGGTCAGTTAGAACTGAAGCTAGGGCTTCCCCCGACCACAGTTTTCAAGGCAGAAAAAGGGTAGCTAACCACTGGCTTGCTCATACTCAGTAATCTGAAAACTCAAAAATAAATACTAAACTCATTAAAAGGGAACAAAAACTAGCCAAAATTTATTATTGAAACAAAAAATAAATACATAAGTCAGAAATATCGAAATCGTGCAGAATTTCAAAAATTTAAAAATTAGAAATTTTCGTTGGGAAGTGATGGTCAACCAGACAGAGTCAAACTGTTCACGGTCGCCATATGTGAAATTCCTAACTCGGCTGGCTGGACTTAAGATAGCGACAACGAAAACCATGTCACAGTACCAAAGCAAACCACGCTTCCAGGACAACAGTTACTGTAGGGACTTGTTTACGTACAGAGAAACTCAAGCTAGTGCTGTAGTAGTCCCTCATCAATCAGAAACTAGTTACGTAAATCGTGTCAACTCTAACTAGAAATTTTTGACAGTCCAGTAAACAGAAAACCTGTCAGCTCCTGGTTCAAAGTTCTTATTTCCTAGAACACAGAATAGAACAACTGAAACAAAAGATATTCAAGCACAACAGTCCATCCTATCCGAATCAGTAAACGTATATTCAATTAAAGTAGTGTTCAACTCAAATACCCGAGGGTATCCTACAGCAATTGATTCTCTCCGTTTTATAGAGCTCATATTTCTTTGCTTGAAAGCGCTCTCTACTGTTTATGCTTAGAAGACGCAGTGCTACGAATTTGGCATTGGGCGAACAAAGATGGCTTTATCGAATAAATAAGAATTTAACATGTATCTTGTTTCAAAGTTTATTTAGAATCGTTGGATGGAAAGGATAAGCACGACAATACTATTCCATAGGAGATTTATGAATATGAAAACACTTTAGTTAAAGCAGTTAGCGAACTATTTTATTCCAACTACAAATTTAATTTATACTAAACTCTATTATGTAGTCCCCCTGAAAGATGATCCTCTCACATTCGAAACTCGCATATGGATTCGCAGTCCAAATAGAGGTCGCTCACTCCAAAAACAACCCTTATTTGAGGCTTGTATGTTTACCATGTGTTGGTAAAAATCCATTATTTAATTTTAAGGTGTTATCCCGACCCTCCATTTTAGGAACCCGTATCTAGTAAGGGTGAGGGATGAGGGATAAGGGGTCGATTTATGGGAAGGAGAGCCGACTGCGTGCATAGCCGATTGCGTGCACGTATAGGATAGTTCAACGGTTGTCACAATCTAATGTATTATGTATGTTAAAAACCTACTCTACAAACTGTAATTCACCCTAAATTACTGTAGTTACGTTCGATCGAATCAAATCAAATCGATCAAACGATCAGTCTAATGATGGTCATAAACACCGACCGTTAGCGAACAGTAATCATTAGCTTTTTATGAACAATTGATCAGTCTGAGTATTATTCTGTTACTGTGTGGTCGTGCCGATTAGCCAAGGTCTGTATTACCGCCTTTGATATATTGCCTTATTATACACAACTTTAAGTTCTTAATTAAACACAATGCCTTATTTATTTCTCTACTAGAGACGGCGTAGTTAGGGGATTACCTATTTCTTTCAAGCGAGTTGCACCTTAGGTAGGGCATTTATTAGAACCTGTTTTCGCTTAGCCATCTAGGTACCGGTTTAGTTGCCGGACAGTAAACCGGTAGTTTGCATTTGGCGACCGTGACAGGACCACTGTCCGCTTTGCTAAATTCAAAAGTGTAAATTTTCGTGATTTTTCAAAAACGATTTATGAATTCAATTTTGCGAATTATTGAAAACGGCTTGCATTTTTAGAATCGCAAAAATTAGGAGAATCTTTTAAAAAGCTTTTTGTTTAGTTTGAAGAACTTTTGAATTCTCCTATTGTGTAAGGTGCAACTCTTAAAACAACAACCATGAAAATTTTCGAAAGTCGTGGAATGGAAACAGTCTTCTGCTGTACCGCAACCGTTGAATTTGTTGGATTTCTGTAGGAAACCGTAGGATTTCTGCGGGAAACTCTGCTTCTCTCCCAATTACAATTTGGCGCCAATATGCGACACCGCAGGGGCTTCAGCGGTTCAGCAACCGTCAAATGCTAGGGTAGCTGTGGTAGGTAATCATCAATCATGTATAGGTAGAAATTCGACGGTTCACGTCACTGATACTGGTGACCAGTTCTGACGAATTCGAACAATACAGATGAAACCTGAACAACTATCGCTGCAAAAGTGTCAGACGCCTCAAAATATAAAAAGTCAGAGACGAAAAATGCAAATATTGCAACTGGAACGGAAACAACGTTTACAACAACGTGTCTCAATATCAACTACTTACAAGATTAGATCGACTCAGAACAATAGATGAGGCACCTTATCCCGAGGAAAATGCAGCGAAAGATTCATTTTTGAACGTGGAAAGGGAAACTAAAGATAATAACCAACGAAAAGACGAACCTAGCTCCATCATCAGGTGGAATTCGTTCAAACAAAAAGGTTAAATCTGTTCAAAAATAACGTTCTTATAATGATTCCAGACCCAGATTTTCCTTGAAGATTTCTTTTTGAGTATGAGTCTTAAGAAAGTTCGCAGTCAGAGCAAAGTCAGTCTGAAACGTCAGATTTGGAAAATGTTAATTTTGAAATAAATCATGTGCATTCAGTTCATCAGCCAGAAAAGGCATCTAAAAGTGACTTCGTAGCAAATAATCGAAACTATTTAGTGGCTTCTGGTCATCAAGTACTGTATTTTGTGGCGCTCAGACGAATATTCTACCACATTCTATATTCATGTTCAGTCACCGCTGATAGTAGCATCAGTGGGGGTGGAGGGGGGTGGTGTGTAAATACTTTGGCACTTATTGATACGGGCGCTAATATTTCTGTTGCTTCTAAGAATTTTGTGGAACATCTAACGCAAAAATGCCCGGAAAGTTTTAGGGGATAGCGCTTGTGAGCAAGCTACCGCAGCTACCGGAACGCCCATAACGTTTTCTGGTCCAGTAAAATTTAAACTCTCTTTTCAAAGCTATAGATGGGCTCATGAGTATTTGATAAGTGATTTTTGTCCCTTGACATACTTCTTGGTATGGATTTTCTATCTTTTTACAATTGGTCAATGCTCATGGGACGCCATTTTGTTTACAATCCTTTATTTAAAGAAGTTCCGTTGCTGGGGGCACCACAAATTAGTAGCATTTTGCAAACTATTGGAAAACCAGCACAGCCAGCTGTTTCGAATATCTGCTTACGAGTGGGAACTACTATTCGAGCGAATTCTGAGGCACGGGTTTCTATAACTTGTGAGGACAATCAGCCAAAAGTTGACCTGACTGATGATGAGTTGGACTTACCACTTGTACGTACGAAATCATCAATAGTAAATACGAAAATGGCTCCTTGGCCTTCACGGTTTGCAGCTAAGCTAGTACGAAATTCCATGAATATTTTGGAAGAATGCGATTGGTATATCGTTCCAGGAATTATTTCAAAAGGGGAAACACCCAAGAAATTAAAGTTTGGAATTGGGGCGAAGAGTCAGTCTATGACTTTACATCCTGGAATGGTACTAGCTTATGCAGACGACATAGTTTCTGTATTACAAATCGAAGAGGCAAGGAATCGTTTCTACAGTTGAGTGATACGTGGTTTGAAAAAGAGCTCGTATGGGAAGATGATCTACCTAAGTATGTACAAGCTGAAATTTCTCCTGCAACCACTGAAAGCACCTACGTAGATACACCTTCAACGTCTCAAGAAACGCAAAAAGTGACTAATGAACCTACATAAAGAGGAACTATACGAACAATTTCTCAATGAAGCTCAATTGGACAAGTTTGAATGTTCGGAAAAAGCTAAAGGTAAGTTCAAAGAATTGCTACGTAAGTACGTACATTTGTTTGTGTTAAACTTGGAATTTGTATTCCATCTGACAGTCAATGGTCTTCACCGTGCATGTAAGTAGGCAAAAAGGACGGAACAAACCAATTTGTCATAGACTATGGTCAATTGAATAAGAAAACAAAGAAAGACCAAAAATTTACAAAATTGATGCAATTTTAGTCATGTTCTGTAGAGCGAAATTCTTTTCAACTATAGATTTAAATAACGGTTATTGGCAAATCGAGATGTTCCAGTCCAGAAAAGACCGCGTTTATTTCACATATGGGTTTGTTTCATTTCAACGTCATACCTTTTGCTTTGACTAATGCCCCTGCTACTTTTCAAAAAAATTATGGGAATAATTTTCACAGAAAAGCCAGTTTACATTGACGACTTGATAATTCCTTCTAGCGATGAATCTCACTTTCTAAAAATGCTAGAAGTGGTTTTTCAAACGCCACGTTTACGTTTGAAAATGAAAAAGTGCGTGCGTTTCCGTTAAAAAGGTCGAATATTTGAGTCATTTTATTCCGAAAGCATCGAAACAGATCCGCGTAAAGTGACTGCGGTTCAAAATTTTCCAATACTTACTACTATAAAACAGCTACGTGGTTTTTAGGTATGGCAGGATATTATCCGAGATTAATATGTACTTTAGTTCTACTGCGTCACCAATGAATGCTTTGTTTAAAAAGGATGAAGGTTTTCATTGGAATGACCAATGTCAAAAAGCTATTGACACTCTAAAGCATGCTTTAGTTAATGCATCAGTTTTTGCATACCCAAATTTGGACTAACCTTTTATTATAAACTGACACTAGTGTCGCGGGTCTCGGTGCAGGTCTGGAGCAAGATCAACCAGGAGAGAAAAGCCTAAACCTATAGCTTACGCTAGTCGATTTTTAGTTGGTGCAGAAAAACGCTATAAAATTGTAGAACTGGAATTGTTTGGTCTTGTATTAAGCATTTTCAGCATTACGTACGCCATCGATAACTTACTTTGTATACTGACAACGAAGCCCTAAAATATATTTTGCAAATGCTAGAAATCAAGGCTTAGAATCGCGAAATGGGCTATTGCACTTTCTTTATTCAACTTAATAACTGAACATCGAAAAGGCGTAGATAATCCATTTGCAGATGTTTGTCTCATAACCCTCAAACTTCCGTCGTTGAAACTAACATGTAAATCTGATGTTGTGAAAAATGTTTTTAGTATGTATCTGACGAATTTGATGTAACGGGTGATGTGTTCCCACCAGTTTGTGTTATTGAAAAAATATTATGATGACGAATGTGCGAAAGCTCTAAACGTTGCAGCAGATTGTGATTCTTTTATTACCTATCTTGAAAAAGGAATCATGCCAAAAGATGATCTTTGTCTTTAATTGGTAGCCAAGACGACTTTGTTTATGAAAACGGTATTCTGTATTGATGGCGTACTGATGTCAGCGCCAAAAAAGGTTCAAGACGTTTAACATGTGTTCCTAGAAAATTTCGGGATTATATGTTATTCTGCTGTCGATACTGGTGGTCATCAGGGTATACATCAAACTCATTATAGAGATCCGACTAAATATTATTGGCCTATTTTGTTTACTGATGTAAAGATGTGTGTACGCATTTGCATAGTTTGTGCTAAGTTTTCGATAGGCCCGAGGAACCCTCAAGCTCCGATGAAAATTTATCCGCCAGTTTCGAAACCTTTCGAAAGAATTTATGCTGTCGTTATGCATTTCCTTACGACTAAAAAGCAGAATGTTTGTGTTTTGGTTATTATCGATCAGCTTATCCGTTGGGCAGAAGCATGACCCCTAAGGAACGAAAAGCCTGAAACTTTAATACGTATCATTTTGAACGAGTTTGTTTTACGACACGGAGTTCCTACTGAGGTCGTAACGAACCAAGGTCCTAATTTTCGGGCAAAAGTCACAACTGCGCTTTTTGTACAAATGGGTACGAAAAAATTTCTTACCACTGCCTACCAACCTCGCTCAAATGGCGTAGTCGAACGGGTAAACGGTACTATACGTGAAATTGTCAGGAAGTACGTAGATGTAAACTAACGTGATTGGGACGTCAAGTTAGTCTTTGCTATGCATGCTAATATAACTTCGTTGCATTCTACAATACAGTATACACCGTATTTTTTGTTGTTCGGTCGGGATTTATTGTTTAAAAAACATTGACAAGCCAATAACGTCTTTAGTAAATTACAAGACTTCTTTAATAAAACCTTGACAGAAAACTGCCATTTTACAGCTGAAATTGTAGCTGATAAAACGGTAATTTTGAAGCAGCGGTATGATAAACGTGTACATGTGAAGAATTTTGAACTGGGTCAAACTGTTATGCGTAACATTACTCAAGTGCCACAACCTACGGGTACAATGTCTAAATTAGCACCCAAGTACGACGGACCCTATAGAATTGTTGAGGTCCTTTCGAATTAAAATGTTCGTTTACGTGATATGAAAAGGGGAGACATTAGCAAAGTAATACATGTAAATCGCTTGAAGCTATTACCTGACATAAACCCTGAAAAATTGGAGGAGTTGGAAATACATGTTGACGATCCAACTGCTTCCAGTAGTACTGATGTTGCAGATACGTCTGTAGATAAGGATGTTGTAGCTACTGATGATGACATTGTCGTATGTAAATTTGTACTAAAGCCCACTGAAACCGATGATAAGAATAACAATTGTGAAACTGAACATCAAGACGAAAATATTCCAATGCAACAGGAGGAGTGCCTAAAGAAACGGGAACGGAAGAAACCAAAGTTCATCAATCTCAACCTTGTCAAGTTATGTCCAAACTATTCTCATTTGTTTACCTGCACTTCAGTTCCAATTACCGAACAACCTACTGCCACTTTTTCGCCCTTCCCCAAATTAAAATTGCAATGATTGTGATTTGTCAAAAAGGCTTTCATACGACTTTGTAATTTAGGGCAAATTAATTTTATATTCTGAGCTTTCTATCTAACTTTTGGAAAATCTATGGCAAAAAGAGTTCACTCCGGCTGGAGTAATGATGAAAGTCAGAACATATGATGTTGCTCAAATCCTCAAATCCTGCTCAAAGACAGGCCATTGCCAATAGAGAAGAAACACCAAAAGAACAGACAGGACACAAGGAAAGCAGCAGAAGAAAAAGTCCCAATAATGGGAAGATTTTCAGTCGGACTATGAAATTGAATCATCTGAACCAAAGCCTACGCAAGCTCAAGAGGAAGAACATCGGAAATGCCTTCAACGGTTTGAAGATACCAAGGACAAACTTTATTTGGTGCAGACTCGACCGGTTACCTTGTCTTCCTATTTAGTGGATGAAATTGCCAGTAGGTGGAAACCGACGAGTTATACTTTTTCCTGGAAATATTCAGTTTGTTTGACATCTCTTAGGTTACGACGTCTATTCCAGGAGTGGTCTCAGAACAAATTCAGAGAAGGCAATGAGAAATCAATGAGTTGTGTGAAAAACAAGCTATCAAAATGTATTCCCATTCTGAAGAAAATGATCCAAGGCCGGTACATTGTGATGGACCTAGAAGGAATAAGGCATGCGGCCTTTGGGCTAGAGCAGTCAGCAACTGTAGGTGGTATCCAACTAGTTGGACTGATTCTTTTTGAATGGACAGCCTAAACCTAAGCATAAAATTGTGATTTGGCTCAGTACTATCATGGCTACGACTTTGGACTACCAAGTGCTGCTCATGTGCTCAGAAAAGTTTTCGATTCTTAGAATGGAGCGTTGTATTTCGCGGTTGGAGCAAATTCAGATGCATTGAGGCTTACCAGATTTTTGAACTTACCAGGTTTAGTCTTAACTGCGTCGAATTGACAGAATTATGGCGTAACCTTTCACAGTCTTGAATTCGATCGATTGTCAAGAAAGGTATAAGCCAAAATTATGGGTAGACCATCCAAACCAGTGTACCCCAGGAGCGTTTAAGGGAAATTTAAGTTTGACAGTCACAGCTGATAGCTGGTTTGTCAAAAACCCCAAGGAAGCGGTCCTGGGTGCTCCAAAAATGTGGGGAGTCACTGTTCAACCTTGGAAGTATCATGCAGAATATTCCTGTGCAGATTTAAATGCTTAGATGGAGATTACTCAGAAATTGATGCAAGCGTGTCCAGATGAAGATCTGTGGGAGACGGCCGTAACAGTTTCGACAGTAGCTTTTGCGTTAACCCCATGGAGCAAGACAGTGAATACTATTCGGAACAATCTAGGACTATTTCGAGGACCAGTCACTTTGATGCATTCCAGAGTGGTATACAATAAAACGTTGCCAAAAGATAAGAAGATCCTGATGCTGGATGCAGTAGATAAGAGAGTCCATTGGTTCCATAAGAATGAGGCTACGGAAAGAGAGGCAGTGGTTCCAATTGTGTCTAACCATCCAACTAGATGAGGACAGTTGTTAAGGAATCCTGATTTTCCAATTGCTAAAAGGCCAGAAACTTTGAAAGTCATGTCTCAATATGTGAATCGACTGTTAGAGCTAGAGACGCCAAATGAGATCTTACGTCCAGATCATATGGATCATGAAATGTGGGATAGTAATTATTTTGCTCAGTTTGTGGAAAAATCTGTACAAGACATTGAAATCCAGGAGTGGAAAAATTATGAGGATGATGTGGGTGTCCAGATTCAAGCTTTGGAAGAACAAGTTGGCAGATGATTCCGAGTTGGATGTTCCAGAGGAGGAATTGGAATTGGTTGATCCACCGGTCACGGAGCAACAGCACCCAGGACCATCGGAGATTTTACCTCCACCACCTCTACGGCCGGAATTGCCAACGGCGCAGCAATTTTTGACACCACCTCCAGTGCCACCTGATAGGCTTCAATTCTTTGTGAAAGTAGATGAAACTTTCCAAATACTCTATTTTGGTGCTCTTTAACATTCTGGGACCAGTCCCACATTTTTAGGTGACAAAAAATTTTCGGTTTTGGCATGATACTCTCAGTAGGTAGTACATACACCAGATTGCTTGTTATGGATGGAAAGAGGGTACAAAAACGAACATGTTTGCTTTTACAACCTTTGAGCTATCTCTAGTGGTGAAGTCAGTATAAGCCAAAAACGGCCATTTTCAAGGAAATCAGTTTTTTCAATATTATTGCCAAATCGCACGGACAATTTTCGTTGGGCCTAATTACCCTTTTACCAATGCCTATTAGCTGAGATTCATCGCTTTAAGCTAGAGATGTGGTCGGAAAATCATTTTGGCAAAACTGCGATTATTTTGTTTTGAACATAGAATTCTCAAAAACTACCCAATGGATTCGCGAGATTCTGGGCTGGATAAGCATTCGGAGGACATTTTACTTGGTTTGAGCTAAAGCGTCTCCAGTTGCGAGAAAACTGAATACAAAGTTGAGAAATTTCGGCACATTTGCCTGGTTCTCTGAAGCATTGAGACTTGTTGAGAAAAATCCAATACGCTTACCACGTTGTCTTGATAAATCCGTTGCAAACAAATGAATTTCTGGCAGCTGCTCAGATGCCAGAAGGAATTCCAGAGTTGGAAGATGTCCACCCTATTCAAATTCGAGCTTGGGTTAAGGTGCTGACGCATAAAGGGTATTTTGCCTGCTTTCGTAGACCACCTGTAGCTGGTATCACTAATCAGAATTCTAGAACGGTTCATTTAAAGTATCTTCGTAATGAGCAAGATGGAAGACTTAATATTTCGTTCGGAGGTAGTTAGTGAATTGACGGACGAGGATCTAGTGGAAAGAATTTTGTACGCTTTTGGTCCCGATGGACGTTTGGGAATTTACCCATATTCCGTATTGATTACAAAGTGCAGATTTTCAAAAGGGACGAATATTAAGGTAGTATCTACCTATTGTTTGAACCATCTTCAGAGGAATTTATTGAAGTTTGCCAGGAAGTGCGTCGAGTGGAAACTGAGAAAAAAGCGACTTAAGCAATCTCAAAGGTACGAAGAGCCAGCTCATGTACAGCCATCTTTAGGACAGATAGTACCAGATGAGAATCTTCCAAGTAAGGTGAAACAACATCGCGATAACATCATAAAAGAAATGCTAGATGACGAGGTTAGACCAGCCATGCTACCAGCTGCTATTTCGTGATATTTCAGATTATACGTGGCTAAATGATGATGAGTACGAAGCCAATAGAATGATTAAGGCTATTCCAGGTTATCAGAAGTGGCTGGAAAAAAGACCTTCATTCACGCACGGCGAACAAGAAGAGGAACTTGCACCTCTCAGCAAATGAGTCTATTTAGATTGGCTTTATTCAAAATTGCATAGTCATAATTGGCGAGACGTTTTGAACATTTGCAAGGCAATTCGTTTAGCCATGGATCAAATATTTCTAATTGATTTTGAAAAAGTGTATGCGCCTTTTGATATCTATGAGGCATACCACGGCAATTGTTGGCAGAAAAACTCCAACAAGCAACTTCGCCAATTACAGTCTATTGTTTATGGGATAAAATTATTGTGACGAAATTTCAACCAACGTGCAGTGCTGATGTAAAGGTTCTCATCCATACTTGCAAGCTTTTCGCACTGAAATGCAGAACTTACTTCGTGCGGAATCTGAAGGTCTTATTGAACTACCAGCTAATCAGTTAGCCGTATGCAATAGGACCATCATGCGCAAGAATCCAACTTGGGAACAGTGTGAACTTGATTTGAACATCCGTGAACCGGAACAGTCCCATACTGGTGCTGACTTCCATAAATTCAGTAAAGTTGTGTTTTCCATCTATGAAGGACGAACAGGGTAGAGAACATACGGAATGGCAGTTCGTGGGTATAGGTCAATCTCTGCATGGAGCAATTACAGCAGTTTACTTCCAGATTTTTCCACAAATTCGAAATTGGCCACATCTAATGATGAGAAGTTATGAACGTAATCTGGTAACGTAATCTGGTTTTTCAGCCGATGCAATACGGATCATGTAGCTTCGTGGCGTGCTATTAGAGACACCTTTGCAATGTTCATCGACAAGCGCATCATTACAGGTTATCCTGAGGTTCAGATTCCATTTTCGAAAAAGAGGGAAACGGAACCCTTGCATTTGGAACCCTTCTTTTGATGTGCCAGTTTTATGCATGCTACTAACGGAGGAATAACACTTTTGGATAATAATTTTCGATTCTATTGTGTTGAATCCAGGTACCACTACAATAAGTGTGATCTTTTAGGTTTACCGCATTTAGCCAAATGTGTCAAAAGCAGACATCTAATTTTGAACGGAGCCCAGATTAAGAAGGATGTTGGCAAATTTTTGTATCCACATATCCACATCTGCAGCGGTTTTGGAATGGTTGTTATCGACCATTTTTAGCATATCAGATGGCTGTTGAGTAGTTCTATCAGGAACCTGAATTGTGACAGTTCATTTAGAACAATTGTGAGAAATTTTTGGGACACCCAATTATAGGAACTGGAAATGATGTGTTGAACGTGAGCTGATCTTGACAGACAGGAGAGTATTTCATTGGGTATATGTGTATGAATATTCTACTAGAACTGGTGGATAAACAAAATCGTCTAGTGCTAATAAGAAATGTATCAACGTAAGACGGTCATTGGAAAACGCAATCAGATTGCAGCTAGAAATTGGCTTGATGGTAAAAATGCACCTCCATATCATGATGTAGCAGGAGGAGTAGCTTTACCAAACTTTGTGATGCATTCCTTGACTCAAAATAAGTATCGTGGTGATCCAACAGGGATTTATTGTCCAGCGGATCCGTATCAGACTTGTGATTACGGTACTCCAGCGATGAAATATCACAGTCTAATGGAGCATCATCTGCTGCCTAAACTGTTGTGCTATTTTCCATCTGCATTGGTTTTGCATCGGGCTAGTAAAGACACGAATTTGACAGAAAGTCCGTTATAACAACTTGAATGTTATGAAACTTGCCGTGCCGAGGCATGACAGGCATACTAGTTTGAACGCGAGAGCAAATTCTCAAGTTAGAACAGTGAGATCTGCCTATATGCAAGCTCGATATAGAAGTCGTCAGAATCCAGCTATTCGAACGGAAATTCCTAATCCAAAATGGATACCTTCGACTTTCGGCTTGCCTAACTCAGAAACTCATTGTAGGTATGTTGCTTCCTATGCCTTTGCCAAGACAATTGCCACCTATACGTTTACCTGATGATTTACTTCCTTTTCAGTTCTGTTTTGAAAACTAGCCTCGGAATAAAAACTCGAAGTTGCGAATGAAGCGCGAGTGGCTTGAGAGAAGAAGCCTAGAATGGTGTAATATGATGAGGGTAGTGGTAGCGAGACTAGACGCACCATAACACCGCGCTATGAGTAGTTGTTCGCGGTCATCGGGTATCATTATTTTTGCAAGATTTTCCTTCACACAGTACGTAGCTACCCACTATGCTTCTAGTCATATAAACATAGGACTAGTGCTGTCGTCTGGTAGCGTGTATAGTTTATATTAGTTTTACTTTTTTACCTTTTGTAGTGCTTTTGGTTAACTTTTGATAATCATTAGTCTGAATTACTTGAAAGTTCAGTTTTTCGAACTCTTTTTATTTTTCTAAAGCAGTTGTTTTGCTAGTTTACTAATCGGAAGTCAATTTTAACAAGCAAGCAATTTATTAGTTTTGTTAGTTTTTTAAGAACCCTATTCTATATGGGCATTCCTAAAACGCCCCATTATTTAGTTTCAAAAAGAATTTTGCGTTAATAATCAGGAATTAGCATGCTATATTGTTATTCGATAGTATTGTTTTCGTACGGATAGTGCATCGTCACTCTTAGATGGTTTTTGTCATTTTGATAGTTAATTCGTAGTCTTTTGTTTAGTTATTTGGAATGTAATCAGAGTTACTGTTTTTCGATTCATACTAAGTTGGCATTTAAGTATTACTACTTTATTTCTTTTGAATTTTGTATTTTGTATATAGTTGTTTATTGTTAATCGTAATAAGCATATACAGCAAAAAGCCCAAAAACAACGATGCTGTACATATTATGACGCAGAAAAACTAAGGCATCTAAAAAGAGGCAAAACGAGTCCTATATATAATAAACGGACAGATAAAAACAAGATGCCAGCGTCTAATTATATGTGTTCTTAGCTAGGATTTTTCTTATTTGTTTTGTTTTTTCATATTCTAGAAGCAAGCTAATTCTAGAAGTTCTTTCACAAGATAATCTAAGTTTCTTTATTCTTAATATTTTGTATTTTCTTGTACTGTTGTGTTTTCTTGTGTTTTTCACTGTATCGTATATTTGTTTTGTATTTTCGGCAGTACAGTAGTTTATTATATTTTAACGCCTAATTCAGCTCAAGCCATGACGGTGTAAAGTAACTATTATTTTTTGTAAACTTTTCTTTCTTGAGTTTGTTTAAAAGCTCGGACATGAAAGCGTACTCATGATGTAATTATGTGTTTGATGTATTAAAGTAGTTTTTCAATTGGAGTGACACTTTAGTCATTTGTAAAAACGTGATTTTGTAAAACTTAGTAATTTTTTCTCTTTTCTATATTCTATCTTTTCTATATTTTATCTTATCTCTTTTCTATTGAATCTATTCTCTCAGTCTTGGAATCTCTTATTACTAAGTACGAGTATTTTTGTGGTTGTGAATGCTTTAATCTTTTCAGCTATGCAGCTCTAATCTATCTCCGAATGCATTTCTGCCAACAGTGCTACTTGCTCAATATCTACTTCAAGGCCTACTTTAAATTCTACTTCAAATTTATATTAATCGCGCACCCTACGGTGTTGCTCGCTTTAGGTCCGCTCATACGGAGGGCCTTTTCCCGCTAGGCAAACGGTGCCGCTAGGCAAACCACTAGTAGCGCTAGGCAAACTGAAAGTACCGCTAGGCAAACTCTGAGTGCCGCTAGGCATACCATGAGTACCGCTAGGCAAACCATGAGTGCCGCTAGGCAAACCATGAGTACCGCTAGGCAAACCGCAGGCAAGCCCTAAGTACCCTATGTAAACAAACTCTAACCAAAATCATTTTCGTCAAAGTGTTTTCAATTTTTGAGCATTAGCATACTGACATCAAAGTTGAAAATACAATGCAATATTTGAGATTTGAGCATACACATATATACAATACAGCTAGTATGAAAAGTATAATGTGATTACAATTTATATACATATACGCACGCACTGAAATAATTCTTTCAACCCAGCATGTTCTGAACATGGTCAAGGAATAGTACAATTTCGTCATCCAGTTGAACTGCGTATCCTAGATCAAGAATATTCAGGGCTTCAATCCGCTGTTGGAACAATGCTTTGGCATCACCAATTCTTCGATCGTTTTGAATATATTGAGCCAATCTTGGATTTTCACCGGCTGGCTGGCGACGTCGAACCTGCAAAGAATTGCGATATTCCTGCAGGATAACAAGAAAAACAGAAAGCTTAGGGTGCGCTTGCGGGAAACGAGCTCGCAAAGCGTAGTAGTGGCCCTCCGCGTAATTTGTGGTTCGGGGACCCTGATTGCTCCAATGATTGAATGACTGAATTTTCTGATCGCTCCTCAGCCACTCTTGCTCAAAATAATTGGCAAAATCAGCCAATTTTTCATTGACAAGAGCATCATTTGTGGCAGGAGTAATTCTGAGGAATCTGTTCCAAGCGGGACGGACTAAATCGGGTTTCAGGAGAGACAATGCAATAAGTTTTCTCAGCCACTGCTTCACAGCAGCGAACTGTGGACCGTCGTATGGTTGTCTCTGTTCGTATACAAGAGCCAGTCCCTTAGCCTGGATGTTACGATTGACCGCTTGGGCAAAATGAAAGACACAACCACGAATAACAGCCAGTGGAAAAACAGCTTTTGCAGCGTTCATTGCTGCCGTTTCAAAATCAAAATTCAGAAAGGTCAAGTTTCCAAGACTGCCGAATTTCTGGTACAGAAGAAGCCTACGTGAAAAATGTCTTTGTGTTTTTGGATGGTCGTGCCATACATCGTGGTGGGATCTTTTTCGGTCGGTCGGATTAGCTCGATTTAGCCTTGCCTCCTTATGTTTAGACTTGTTTGGACAGGTTTGGACAAGCCCAGCTTGCTCATGTTTAGGCTTGTTTGGACAGGTTCGGACAAGCCCAGCTTGCTCATGTTTAGGCTTGGTTGGACAAGGTGGGACAAGCTCAGCTTGCTCATGTTTAGGCTTGGTTGGACAAGGTGGGACAAGCTCAGCTTGCTCATGTTTAGGCTTGGTTGGACAAGGTGGGACAAGCTCAGCTTGCTCATGTTTAGGCTTGGTTGGACAAGGTCGGACAAGCTCAGCTTTTTTTACTAAATTGCGTAGTGTGTCCGGATTTGATCAAGTGCTCTTTAGTATGATATGTTTTTGAAGGATCGTTTGCAGAAACTTTGCGCTGGTTCTGGTGAATATTTGCAAGTTTTTAAGAAACAAGTTGATGCTGTCAGTTGCTGTGACTTTCGTTGTAACTCTGGCGATAATGCTATGCTTTTTGCTTATGAATTTGCCCCCGGTCCTCGTTGTTTCGTTGTTGGATCGGCTCTAGCCCTTTTTAGTGTCCAAGAAAAATTAGACTATTGTGACCGTCATTTTTATGAAGTTATTCCGGCTGACAGTGCAGTCACTGTTTACTTTGATATCGACTTACATTACGCTGGAAAGTCAAACGTATTTGATCAGGCGTTCTTGTCATTCTTCAGATATGTTTCGCTGGAATTGGAAGCGCAAGGAATTTCCGTCTCTGGCCAGCCAATCAGGGCTTGGGAGTTTGATTCTTCTGTTCCCGGGAAGATTAGTCGCCATTTTGTTTTTCTGAACGTTGTTTGCACCAGAGATGGTTGCAAGTATTTTGCTTCTTATTTAAAGAGCACCTCTGATGAGGTTTTGAGGTTTTTTGGGGCCCATGCGAAACTGCCTGATGTCCTTGCTGCTGTTGATGTTAATGTCTATTCTCGGTTTCAAAATTTTCGGTTACCGTTTTCATGCAAATACGGGGGTAAGCAATGTTTTTTCCCGTATCGGTTTTTTTCAGGGGATACCGTTTCATATTTTCCATTCACCAAAGAAAATGTGCCTAAAAGCATTGCCCTTGATGTGTTTTTGCAAGGCCTTATTGTCAAACCGGCAGATTTGCTTTCTTTGGCTACCCATTCTGAATTTGAACAAGCTTGGATGGTTCTGCAATCGTTAACATTAAAGGTTGCTCAATCTATGGTTGTTCCAGCAAAATATGATGGTACCATTGCTAACGCCTGTATTGAACCTGTGGCGAAAAAGAGATGTGTCACTTCTTTCCCTCAAGTTTCTGGCTCACCGGGTGTCCTGTTTGAGCATTCTATCCGAAAGAAATTTCTTGTCGATTCTGCTTTCCCTATGATTGAATGTAAAAGATACTTTTATCCTTCCGAAATTGTTATTGTGCGTTTCGACGGGTTCCGTTCCTGCTCCTTGTGCAAACGGTTGCACTCTCGCAACAATGTTTACTTTTGCGTCAATTTGAAGAATAAAACCTTCTACCAGAAATGTTTCAGCGCAACATCTGAGGGTCAAGTTCCTGAAATTCATTTAATTCAATAACAAACTGACATATATTTAGTTATTGTTTTGTGGTTTAAAGGATATGTTATTTGTCATTAATGTTTGCCGTTATAAATATTTAGTCTTTTGTTGCTGTCGGATTATAGGAGATGATATCCTTAAGCAGTGTCGTTATAATACTTCCGTGCTCATCCTCATATATCCGTCGATAGCTGAACTCGTCTAGATGAATGGCGTAGCGGCTTGTCTTTAAACCGTGCATCTTTGATATCCTTTGCCTTAAGTTTCCGAAAAATCCTTCTATGGTATTCGTGCAAGTGCCGTCGTCTGCCTTAAACTCTTTACTATGGTTTACTGCTGAATGGGTGTGGCCAATTTCATGTAAATTTCTGTAGGTCGCGAAGTCGTCATGTTCAATTTTGCAGTTTTTACTAATGTGTTTTTCAATAAGAGGATATATTGTGTCCTTTGTTCTGTTTGGCACCAAATAAAGGACACATTTCTTCCTTTTTTAGCCACTATGCCGAACAGTAGGATGTCCTGGTTTCCTGTTCCTTTGCCGTATTTTCTCTTTTTTCCAAGAAAGCATTCATCAATTTCCACGTTTGTTGTTGTTTCAGTTACCTGGTTTAGGCCGTCTTTTGTATGGCCGTCATCATCAGCTTCTTGTTCCAAATTGCGGTCTATTATAACAGTTTCTTCCTCATGGAAAATTAGGGGAGTTTCAAGAAGTCGCCAACTGCAGACGTTTCTGTATGCGTCGTACCATTCTAGGATGGACTTTTGTGTCACTGCGCCTTTCAAAAATTTTTCCACCATGTAAACCTGAGTGTCTGTAGCGAAGAAATATAGCAGCAACACGATCACTTTTGGCTCTAGCTTATTTGAAGCGAAGATTGTCCCTGAAGTCATACTCCGCTGTGTTCCGCAACATGTGCATTGCAATACACGTTTGTAAACGCTCTGGCTTTTTGACACTAATTTCATTGCTGCATTAGCACATGCGTCCTTCTTACAAAATCCCGTAGTTTTCAACAAATTTTTGTTGATCAACCATTCAATGGAGTCGTCATTTGAGTTTGCAATACTCATTAAGTCAAATATGTTCTTAAAACACATCACTGGCTTTACCGTATTGGATGGAATCTATCCTAGACAATTTTTTATTTTCCCCCACAGAACCTTAAAATTAACACATAGTTCTGGTTCATTGCTCGTAAGATCATTGTTTAATTAATGTTATTAGTTATCATTTGCAAAAATCTTTTAAATCTATACAGTTTGCGATATTTAATAATATTTCTTTTAGTTATTAGCTGTTAACAATTTGTCTGTTTTCAAGCGATATTTAATAATATTTCTTTTAGTTATTAGCTGTTAACAATTTGTCTGTTTTCAACTATATTTGGATAACAAAGAAGGTAAAGAGGAATCGTTTCTTTGATTTATTCGAGTCCCTTTGCCAGCTTAGCAGGTGGTGGCTTGATGCAGTCTTCGCTTCTCTGGTTTCTTTGGAACTCCTCACTCTTGTACGGATTTTGTTCTTGCAGTTTCTGATAATAGGGTTCCCACGCAGTGTGCCAGTGCATGCCTTCTGGAGGTTCTGTTGATATATCGGTAGTTAGTGCCCTGAGGTAATCTGAATATTTAGTGGAATGCTTCGTTAATTTGGCTTCTTCTGCTTCGGGTATTGGCTTTTTAAAGAACGCATAGATGTTTCTTTGAATTTGCTGAAAACTGCCTAAGCCGTCTTCTTCAAGCTGCTTGAATGCTTCCTTTATCTGATATGACTTTGTATTTCTGTACTTTCTTGTAAGGAAGCGAGCTGTAACAAAAGGACCTGGACTGCCGAGAATTACACTTGTAACATCTGGCTCTGGTTGTCTGGATCTCTTTGGTTTTTCTGTTTTCGTTGTAATTTCTGTCTTCACTATATCCTTGAAGTTGTCCATTTGTTGCCGTGCAATGGACACCCACTTCAAGCTTGCTCTGACTACCTCTGTTGCAATAGTAGTTGTTGGTTGCTGGTTTCCTTCCCATGTTGTTGTAAGAACATGGATAATCAACGCGAGTTTGGCAGCATGAATCAAATCTTTGTTTTCATTAGGTTCGTATGACAAGTTGTCCAGGACAGAGGGATCAAGGGTTTCAGCGGTGCAGTTTGCCAAGTTAGCATATCTCTGGATTTCTGTATCCTTCTCGATACTGCGCAAAGATTCGAATTCTATGTTTCCCTCTTTGGTGAGATTGAAAACCTTTGGCTCCTTCAAGTTCATGTGTTGTTGATAAATTCGTTCACTGATGGAATAAATGTTGTCTTCGAAATCTTTCACAATTTGCTGCCGTTGGTCCAACTCTAGGTCTTTCTCTTCTGGATAGGAGAAAGGAATGCAGATTGGTAGAAATCTGTAGAATAAGCCGTCTCCGACTTCTCCTAGCTTAGCTACAAGATTTGCGAAAGGATGGGGTGGGCAGAAACCACCAATCGAAAAATAGCTTCTTTCTTTGCTTATTTTAATGTTCGAAACAGTTTTGAAATGCATGGTGTGGCTGGAGCCACTCCACAGCTTGCTTAGTGCACCTCTAAGTGAATCCTCCGTGCTCGTTGCTAAGAGCACGTCCATAGCCTCTTGTATCTCGTCACAATGGAGAAATCCACTTCCGCCGTTTTTCTGAAGGTAGTGAAGGATCGCAGGTCTAGAACTCGTGCCCAAGCTGATCGGCTTCTTGAACTTTTCTTCCAGTTTTGCCACAGGCATCTCAATTATCCGTTCATAAACTGCAGTTTTGCCGAAGCCAGGATCAGCGACGACAATGAAATAATTGTTTGCTTTAATGATTTGCATGGGTGGCACTTGTACTTGCATCAAAGGTGAAAGTATACCAGAAACAAGGAGAAGTAAACCAGCTGCGACCATTTCTGCGGACATTTCAAGTGCCGCAGCATATGCTTGGATTTCTTTCCAAATACTACCCAGGGCCTCCCCCCAGGGAAAGCACAAGGCGAAACTTTTGGCGTAAGCGAAAATGGCATTTCTTTCAGAAACACAGACTTTTCTTTGCTTTGAAGACATTGTGAGCAAGCAATTACGACTGCTCAAACAAAAGCATAGGGTGATATCTTGCTTCGTCTGCTTTTTTGTTTGCATTTATCTTATTAACTAGAATAATTTATTTTACTTTTGTTAGAAAGATTAACCAGGGAGCCCCCCCCGAACTCCTCAAAAAGCATCAAACCGGGCCACTTCCTCAAACAAAACCAACCTCTTCCAACCTCAGTACAATATCCATGGTGCCAACATCCAATAATAAATTCTTCTTTATGCAAGGTTGCCACTGTTTAACTTGGCGTAAATAAATTGCGATAAATTTAGATTCAGATTTGATCCTGGCGTAAATAAATTGCGATAAATTTAGATTCAGATTTGATCCTGGCGTAAATAAATTGCGATAAATTTAGATTCAGATTTGATCCTGGCGTAAATAAATTGCGATAAATTTAGATTCAGATTTGATCCTATACTTGCTATACGTTCTTGAGCTTGTCCCGCAACTTGTCCACGTAGGATTGTTCAGTTGGGCCCTGACCCCCCCCGAACTCCTCAAAAAGCATCAAACCGGGCCACTTCCTCAAACAAAACCAACCTCTTCCAACCTCAGTACAATATCCATGGTGCCAACATCCAATAATAAATTCTTCTGTATGCAAGGTTGCCACTGTTTAACTTGGCGTAAATAAATTGCGATAAATTTAGATTCAGATTTGATCCTGGCGTAAATAAATTGCGATAAATTTAGATTCAGATTTGATCCTGGCGTAAATAAATTGCGATAAATTTAGATTCAGATTTGATCCTGGCGTAAATAAATTGCGATAAATTTAGATTCAGATTTGATCCTATACTTGCTATACGTTCTTGAGCTTGTCCCGCAACTTGTCCACGTAGGATTGTTCAGTTGGGCCGTTTGCTGCTAAAAAAGGAACAAATCTGCCAAAGGAAAATTATAACTACTATTATTGTACTATTCTGGTGACGTCGGAACAACATTTTCAAAAAACAGAAGTATTACTGATGCATTTCATTCTGCTAGCCGCTATCATAGACTCCCACCTGTTTAGTTATGTCAAAAGTAACATCACCGGTTACGAATTAATTGCCGAGATTCCTGTTAACTGGCGTTAACAGGCTCCTTTTTACTCTAATTTAGCTGATACCAACACAGCCTGTTACTTCACAACACGATGGTGAACATTTTAAACAAACATTTTGACATGTCTACGTCACCTGTACGTATTCTATGTGAATTCAGTTTAAAGAACTGTCAAAAACAGTCTCCTGGAGGCAGAGGCAAAGATATACGTTTGTAGTTTTAAACTTCTCAAAATTTGCTAAACTGGAAGCCGGATCTTCTTCGTTAATTTGCCGCCATTGAAATTTTCTATTATTTTAAGGATTCACACAACAGTTATTATCTTATACTGCGATCAAAAACGACCGGTGTGTAACACCACTTGTTCAGCGAACCAAAATATTATACCTACGAATTTAACTTTCCTTCATTTCATTTTATCTGTACAATCACTGGTGCCAATAAGTAAAGCCTGATCAATTGGTAAGTTAATTAATTATTTATCAACTACGGTAATTAGCGTTAGCTGCAGCGTGCTGAACTCGCTCGCGGCGTGGAATGACAAAAAATTCAGATTAGACTCTAGGCATGATTCTGACGTTTGACACATAAAAAATACAAGAGCATGTTCAAACACGACGATGTTTGTGAAGGATTCTGGCTGAATCACGATAAATTAAGGATTCTCCCTTAAATATCAGGCCTTACAATATAAATTACCACAATTATTGTCTTCAATTTAGACAAAATCTCTTGCAAAAAAGTTAAGATATCTGGCACTTAGCCAAGAAACCAGTAAAATTATACTGACAAGCGCAAGACCTTGCCATTTTTATTAGACGTTATTACTTGATTAATTTTTCCCTTCTTTTAAAATTTTTTTAATTTTTTTTTTTAAAAAAGGTTTTGCTAGCACTGGTAAATTTGGATTTGAATAGCCTCTCTAGAAGCTTCACCTTTCTGTCTTCACAAATTAGTGCCTCCTTTCTAACAATTAAGTTTCACCTTTGGGTTGCAGGGGTCCAAATGTAAACGATAGCTGCTGTTTTTCAGACTAACACCTCCCAAACAGTCCCAACATTAGATACTGATTAACCAATATGCACAGTAAACGCTACCAATAACCGGTTTCTGTGTATCTTCAAGCGAGTCTTCAGGGGACCTCGCAGCTTATCATTCAAATCAGGTCTTAACTACTTAATCAGGAACAGATCGCTCACTAAACTTTGAGATCTATTCCTGCTTCCTACCTAAACTGGGCTTCCGGAAACTAATCAATGGTCCACCCAGTTCTAGAAGCGATTCCCTAACTAATAAAGTATTATTGCTACTCTGAATCTCGCTGCTCCCGACGCAGAGTTAAGCCCAAAGAATTTGCATCAGCCAATAAGTTTAGTTCATTTAATGTACATAAAATTAACTAATACCGTTTACAAACCCACGGAAATTATGTCAGGTTGTCAGACAATCAATGACAATTATAACAAGAGAGATTTAGGTATACCATTTAAAGACAAACGAGGGCTGAGTCAAAATAACAAAATGCATCAACTTTTACGGCAAGTACAAGTGTCGTATAGTAACCAATCAGTCGGTTCAACCCTGTGTCATTTAGCCCCGTATCTTACCTCCTTGGATGGTCCCTGAACAGAGAGAGATGACGTGAACGGACGGATTTAGGTTAGAGACAGTGCGATGCAATAGCAAATGTGAGAAGAATCAAGCAGGTAATGGGTGAGTCTGGTCTAGTATACTCGTTCGCTTCCTCGAAGACAGTAATATAGTCCCTTGCTGGACTCAACAACAAAATGGCAGAAACAGATCAACGGCTCACAGGCCACACAATATATCAGTGCCGATCAGGCAAAACCAACGTACAACCTCACTCTGTCGCTGTCCGACCAAGACTGCCTGTGTTATGACGTCAGGCCGGGAACTCCCTTCCTGTCAATCAAAGTGTGACGTAGAAGGCAAGCCCCGCCTCGTGTTACGTGTAGTGTATGCGTGTGTGAATGTGTCTTACGGTACTTCACGTCATTCCCCCTCTGACTCAGCGGCCTCCCTGGAAGTTCTTTGATGTCTTAGAAAACAGTAGCTCTAGTTTTGATTGATGGGGTTACCTGGGGTTTCAGGTGGTCCCCTAGAGTCCCGATTTCGACGAAAACAAACCCATTAAGTTAGGAAATTATGCATACAAAAATTGCTCAAATCCTCTCTAACAAAGACCCATTTTCATTAATTTCCATAAATCAGAATTAGTATCTTTGTTTTCTCAAAATTCTGCAAAGATTAATCAACCTCTTAATACTCTGAACCCACAAAACCTGAGCAGAACAATTACCCCAAAATGTTTAGCGAAAGCATGGAGACAAACACTTATTGTAGTCACAATTTAGACCAAATACATTAGGACAAAGAATTCAGGTTACAGAAACAGTGCACCAGCATTTTCCTTACAGTCACAAACAAGAAACGACCATGTACAGGCAAAAACAATCACAAGCACGTTTAGGTTAGTTGGTGGCAGCTAAACAAGCACATCTCAATTAGTCAAAACACTGCGAAGCATATTTTCCCTACAATCACAAACAAGATACGAATAAAACATTGAACTCATTACAGTTATGCATTGCTGGTTAGAGTCACAGATATGGTACAAATCATTGCAGTGCTAAACAAAACATTAGTGGCTTGGTACAAATCATTGCAGTGCTAAACAAAACATTAGTGGCTTAAAATATAGCAAAAATCATGCAACACAGTTAAAATTCGTAGGTAATACAGTTGAAATTCGTATGTGCAAAGTAAAGCATAGGTAAACAAGCAGACCAGACAGGTGCAAATAATTCTCATATCCATCAATGTTAAAATCCTACTCTCAACCGATAAAATCAACCTAGAATCAACCGAATGTCCCGAAATTAATCCAAAATCTCGACCGAACTCTACCCTACCCTTCACATTCTCCACAACAAAAAATGGGGTAGAGTTCGACTACCCGGTGACAATAAATATGAAATACTATAACAGTGCAGTATACCAATAGAAACAAGCATGCAGGACAGACATGTGAAATTATACAGCTATACAGTTTACCAATTTGTACAGTTGATCGTTGATGATGATGATGCCAGCAGTAAATCAAGTGCCTGTCAGGATAAAGGCGACCGGTTCTATTCCAGCGTAGCTTACTCGCAGGAGCAGTGTAGCAGTAGTGGGGGAGTAGCTGAGGCAAAAACCAAGCAGTCTGTTAGAGGTGAGATGGCAAACGTAGGGCTAATTGGCTGTGGCAAAATCCACGCAGTCTATCTTGAGTGATGGCGATGATGCCGTATGGGGAAAGGGAAGTATGGCTGTGGAAAGGTTCCATTCAGTCTAATGCTGCTTAGAAGCGGTTGATGCGGTGACCACCGACGATGACGGTCGGCGGCAGTGAAGTTCAAGAACGGCCACGACGCGGTGCAGTGACGCTGATAGGTGAGCAACTGGAAAGCCCTCATCGATCATCAGCAATCGTACCGTCCAGGTAAAAGAACAAAAAACTAGCCACGGTTAGGAAACAGCCTATAACATTTGAACAACAAAATGAATACCGATTGCACAGATAGCTGGTGTCTCTCCAACTATCTCCAAACTAATATTCTCTGCCAAAATAACTGGTCACGACTGCTCAATGAGCCCTCTAGCTTCTTAACCGTTTTTTCTTTATCCCTTACTGTTTTAGGTTCAAACAAGTTGTATACTATCTTTTCCGTTTCAGGCACAGTATTGCACAGCTTTTAATTTCGATTTGTATGAAACCTTGTAAGGGTGGATGGTTTTTAGATGAACGTTTCACAGGCTATCGTTTTCATACAATTTTGATTTTTCCAAAGTGCAGCCTTATGACGTCTGTTAAACCCTTCTAGGCAAATTATCCAGCAACTAATAAAAAGTAAACAATTAAAACGGCAAACAACCAAATCATAGGTTAGTAGGTTAGTGTGTGACCAGATATCTGCGTGAGGTGGGTGACAGCTCGGTGATAAGTAAGTATCCAATGCAGTGAAGCTAAAATTAGTACAGACAAGCACACACGGCGGACAATAAATACTACTCCCAAGTTTATTCTTGCAATGGGGAAACTAATGTGTAGGGCGGCTGCGTTGAAATAATTCCTGAGAGTTAAGATTCGTTTAGAACATAGGGAGGACTGGGATCATTTGCGTTTTAATTAACCGTTCCGTTTATCTTTGACCTCCCGGAATCTTAATGTCCGGTTAAACCAAGGAACTCTTAAGCAAGCAGGCAGAACAAAATAAAGTCAGTACAGATAACAAGCAATATAAACAGAAATCATGCGATCGTGCAGTGCAGCCAAATCAATACAGAAACGTCATGCCAAACGGAAACAGTAATATACAGAAATTAAAAAACATGCTTACAAACCAACAAAAGGTGAATTATGTTTGTAGATCTTTAATTCTTAACTTTAACGCGATGCAAACGAACTTTCTCCGAAATTCTAATGCATAATCGTCAATTCAGATCATTAAACTTCTGCCGATAAACTAAAAATATCGCCGAACATAAAGCATAAACAAACTAAAACTTAGGATCGACGAGATCCTCTGGGAAATGACGGTGCATATGATGCAAATAAGGGAGAGTAAGGGCAATGCAGGCAGGCAACTTATACGGAAATGGAATAGTGCCCCAGCTGCCGTTCACATGCAAAATGATAACCTTAGGGGACATGCAGATGCGGTTAGGACAATGGAACTGAACATCGACAGCGGGCTCAACATAAGACTGTAAATTAACCTTAGTCGGAAACGACTCAAACAGAACCGAATTGGGCAGCGTGCGAAACTTAAATGGTATTCCATAGTAGGAAATGGAATACTTCCAAAAACAGTCCGTGCACAACAGCGTGCAAACCTCCAATACCTCTGGATCAAGCAGACGGACAGTTTTGCCTGGAGTAAACAACTCAGAAGTTCCGGGAGCGACGTAGATCCGTTGGGTGCGCAGGCATCTCCTCAGCTCCGGAATCGGCGGGAACAAATCTCGAGGGGGTCCTCGCTGTTGAGGAGTGATCCACATGAGGGGATCAGGACCAGGATTGTACCGAAGCGTATGAATGCCCTCATCCGCAAACACACGCATCACCCGCTGACGTGGGGTGAGCTGGGGGAGGAGGTAGGTCAGGTCATCATTGGTCTCATTAGCTGCAAACTTCTCCTGACCATTCAACCAAGCTAGGATCGGGACAGGCATAGTGAACTGCAAAAAGTAGCAAAAGGACTTAATGTGAGATTTCTACAGGAACGTAGTTTGATGATCCTAAGTAAGGGAAGCGTAAAGCGACTTAACCTAAGGTATTAGGTAAATAAGGATTCAGTTCACCATTCATGCGCATACAATAACTTAGAATATCACGCGGAATATATGGATAAAGGAAAGAAGGCAGGTTAAACAAAACTTCACGCACATCAGCACTCAAAACTTGCATGCCACGGCCATGCATCCATTCTTGTAATTCATGCAAAACAAGCACACAAACAGACTGACAACGGACGTTTGGACAACGGAAGATACCTCCACCAGACGAAGGGACATGTTCATGCAGGTAAGCCTTGGCAGGATGGGTGGATCGGCGGGCTTCATCAGACACGGGAAAGACATGAACGGGTACTCCGTGAAAACTCAAACCTATTCTCCAAAAACAGTTAAGGCATAGGAAAGTGCTAACCTGCGCAATTTGCGGATCGACTAAATGAACCCTGTTATTTTCTTTAAACAATTCCTGATGTCGTGGATCAGTGTAGACATCTAACATACCAGGAAGCATCACTAGACCACTGGGCATTTCATTAGGTACGCGCAGGGGACCTTGAAACTCAAGCGGGCAAACTAGGCTAAAGGGCAGCGACAAGGCAGGATCTTCAGATTCCGGATCGGGATCGGATTCAATGACAGGGGGAAGCTTCGGGGCCATCTAACCAAATATTCCTAAAGACAAGACAAAGGAATTCTGAACGGCTAATCATAGGGAGGGAATCTCAGCTTCATTCTTACAGTTTGGAACACCGAGACATACACATCTAGTACCATTCCACACACATCACATCATTCAGTCATGCTTAACAAACGATCATATTGATAACCTAGGAAATTGGGCAAGTACATAATTGCATCCTCCAACATAGGCATGCACGGATCACCGATGGTATCAGGCAAATCGGGATGAATCAAGCCAATCATACCAAACAAGCTATTCTGATAGTCATCCCACTGTACACGCATAGCATGCGGCCAATTTCGATTTTCAAGCAACGACACAGTTTTATCAGACAGGCAATTAATGTTAGGACAACGACAAATGGGATTTTGGACCGATGGAAGCGCACGAAGAAGGCAACGCTTAATGATGTTAGACTTCTCGCGGAACTTGTCCTCTAATGGGTAAAACACAAAGGGAACACCATGATAAGACAAACCAACTCTCCAAAAACAATTACAACAAAGAAGCGTGCAGACCTGGGCAATGTGAATACCTTCCTTTAGAAGATGAACCCTACGGTTAGGCGGAAACAACTGAGGCCTAAAGGGGCTGGTGACGACAAACTTCTGCGATCCTTTGGTGATCTCAATCAATCCTGGGGGCAGGGATCCGGATTCTCGAAGTGGGCCAATCTCACTAGACATCAGTCGATAAAACAAGGCGGTTGGATCAGGGGAAGCAGGTACGGGATTCATCAACGCAGGATTGGGCGGCGGGAGAGACGGCGGGTACTCCACTATATACTCATCTCGGACAGGCAGATCAGTCGGCGGCATGGCGAACTCCTCTTAAGATCTGAACAACACACACACACGGATTTATATTCACTTAAACAATTAACCCTAAAGATATCCAAACAAACACGCGCTCAGAAGAAACTAAAGTAAATCACTTATTCTCTCTTAATCAAGAATTAGCTTTCATACTTCTATGTTTAACTGGTGATCTATTTACCTACGATTATGCATCACACACCTAGGTTGATTAGAAACTAAACAGGTATAAAGGGATGAAACCATTTACTAGCAGACTATTCACATGACAATACAATTATAAGAAAAAGAATGAATGAAGTGTTTTGTTTATTTTTTAAGATTTTTATGTATTTTGTCTATTTTTATAGGAAGATTTTGTATTTTTCTATATCACTGTACAAGATTACAATAGTGAATATAACTATGTTACAGCAAAATGAAACCTATACTACAAGTAGATGAAATCTATGTTACAATAAAAACCACATATTTTTGGATTATATCAATGAGTTTTCTGCTGTTTTTGTTGCTTAGTTACAATTAAAACTAAAGCTTTTGTGCAGCGTTTGTTATCGAAGCCACTTCGGAAGCTGCATTCCGAGCACCTCACATGGGCTTATAGCCCGAAGACCGGAACTTCTGCGAATACATGCCTCTACCTTCGACAGATGTTAGAGTCGAGGTACAGTGCCCATCATGGAGCAGACGGCAACCTTAATACATTTCCTTCCTCTAGTACCGATGTTATGTACTGAGGCAATGCCCAACATGGAGCAACTTTAACATACACTTCAAGTTTCTAGATCATCGGTTTAGATGTTGCAACCGAGACCTCTTAAACAAATAACAATACTATTCAAAATTCGCACTAAAGAAGTTGGTCAGACAAATTATTACATAAAGGTTATTAAAGGAGCTTTACAAAGTTAGAGTGCAAGGCACTAGTTATGTTATTATACAAAGTATTTGGCAGGTGAGTACATCTACAATCTTTACAAGTAATTTATGTTACAGATCACAGGGTTGTTTAGCGTCCAAGTTTACTGCTCAGACGAGTGTCGACCCGACATAGGGCCAGAGGAAGGTTTCCCGCGTTGGGACTTCCTAAAGGGGTTTCTAAAGACAGGGCTAGAACCAGAAAGCAATGGGCTTTCAGAGAATAGTTTCTCAACGTTTGGTGCAGAGGATCTGCCGCCTTTATTGGCATTATCGGCAGGGGATGATTGATTGGAGGAGGAAGTAGATACCAACTCCATAATAGAAATTTTGGGGTTGTTGCTGGTAGGCCATTTCCAATCGGCAGGTGTTTGTACCGAAAGTACCACCATGAAATGATCACTGTTTTCGTTATACAAGTACAGTGCATTTCGTTCGTAACTCTGACTAGATCCTAGTAGAGCATCCGGCAGAAATTGTTGCCACGCCCATACCTTACCAAACTTTGAATAAGATTGTATCGGAGTACGTAGCCACGCAGCAGTCAAAAATAATTCATCGTCAGTCGCATACTCGGCGGTTTTAGTCAGCCTATTTCTAACTGCTTCTGGGTCAGTAAAAAGGGTCCTAAATCGACGTTTATGCTCGTAAGTAGAGAAAAATTCTAACAGCCCGCGCTTTACAGTTTTCCAGTGATCTTCCGAGCCAGTAATAGCCAAGGAAATGGCTCGATAGAAGCAATTTCCGTCACCCACTACATTGATTACCTCGTATGGTTCATGTAGAGGGGTATGTCTCATCATTTCCGGGAGACGGTGTTCGACAGGTAGACCACGTAGTATGGCCATGTGTCCTTGCCAACGTGCATCTACAGGATTAAAAAAGTTCCTACGATTAAAAGCTATGGGATCGTTTTCGGGAGAGAGCAATTCTTCGCCTACAAACTGGGGAATACTGTCAGTTTCAGAAGCAGAGTCTTGTGATGAAACCGCAACCTTAGGCGGAGCCACACTTTTCTGCTTAGGAGAGAGAGGTACGCGTTTCCTAGGCTGGACGGGAGGTTTCTCAGGACTTGTGTCAGAACGGTTGGCTTTAGATTTTCGAGTAGAGCGCTTGCGAATGAAAGGCTTGGGGGTTTCATTCTCGGAAGAAGGAGCGGCTAGAGGCGGTGTACTAGGTATGTTGGCTTTCTGCAACTTTGGAACACTCTTAACTGGTTGTGAATCAGGCGCGAGGGATTCAGCACTATCTGATCCGTCGCCATCATGATCATGAACGGGGGCAGTGATCACACGAGGTTCAACACATGGGTACATGTTATTGAACTGCACTTTGATCCTCTTGGCACGGCGATTGCCGGCCGGATAAACCTCTGCAACACAGCCAACGATCTTTTCGACACGATAAGGGCCAATTTTCTTATCCAACAATTTGTAAACTTGATCACGTTTGGCAACATTCGAGGCCTTAATCATGACCAAGTCACCGACCTGAAACTTCGGTTCCACGGCATTTTTGTTGTAACTTTCATCGTTAATTTTCCGTGCAGCGCCAATTTTTTCGCGAGCTAATGACCAGGCAAGTTGAAGCGCTTCCGTCGCTTCCCTAACGTAGTCAAAACCAGAATACTTTCGGTCAGTGGGTATAGAAACATTTGTGGCACTGGGAAGAACAGGATCCCAGGCATGTAGCAGATAATGAGGTGTTTCGCCGGTAGTAGAATTAATAGAGGTGTTATATGCGAATTGGCAATAGGGAACCATGTTGTCCCATTCTAAATGGTTCTCAGTAACTGTGGCAAGCATGTCCAACAGTGTTCTATGCCAGCGTTCAACCTGTCCGTTCGCAGCAGGGTGATATCTAGTAGTCTCAAGTTTTCGTGTCTGAACCTGCGAACAAATTTCCTTATTGAGCTGGGCAACGAATTCTTTGCCCTGGTCTGAAATTAACAACTTTGGCGAGCCATACTGCAGAATGACAAATTCGAGAAAACTTTGCGCAACGGTATAAGCAGTTTTATTCTTAATAGGTATGGCAATCACATATTTCGAAAAGGCATCAATGAAGCTCAAAATATGTTTCATTCCGCTTTTAGAAGTTTTACTAACGTCCATTAAATCGCAGTGAACGCGCTCAAAAGGCTCAACAGCAATGGGAGCATGTCGAAGCATGGCCTTAGGGTTTTTCGGAGGTCCTTTACGTTTCTGACAACGAGGACAGGACTCCACCCATCGTTTAACATCTGCGTACATTCCGGGCCACCAGAAATGTTGGGATAGTCTGAAGCTGGTCTTATTTCTACCACCATGAGCGGCATACGGACTGTCATGACACGCGGCTAAAGCTTCGTCGCGCAAACTTTCTGGGACGGCTAACACTTCTAACGTGGTATCCCTCATTTTTTCGAGATGAACTAAAACGTCGTCGCGCATGTCGCACTGCTCGGACAGAGACGTAATTTTGACAGCCAAGTTGAAATTACTAGGTAAATTTCCTAACGTTTTATAGTCGATGATACCTTTCAAAAGTAAATCTTCACGCTGTAAAGTTTGCAATTTAGCCCAGGATTTCGGGTTTAGGGAAACGTTGGAATTATCCCGAACGGCATGGTGGAAAACGTCACTAAAGACAGCCGTGACCGGGTCAATTCGTTTTGGACGACCTCCCTCTGGAGAGTCCTTGACGGGTTTTTCATAAGCCTTACTAGGATAATCTAAATCTAGTATGCGTGGCCGCAGGCTTGGTTTACTGTCGACCTCGTCATCACTCGTTTCGGAACTAGAGATTTTCCGCGTATTCCTCAATTTCGGTTGTTTCTCAGGGGAGGGTTGACTTTGTTCCTCATCAGACTCACTGGAGCTAGAGGGTTGTGAGATCTTCGACACTTTGGATCTTACGGCTGGCGGTCCCTTTTTTGCTCTCAGCTTGTTAACAACAGCAACATTAGGATTTCGGGCCCGTCGGGCCTGTCCGTGAGTGATAACCGAGTTTATGTGAGCGACCAATTCCTCGCTTTCGTCTTGATAAATTTGCACAAATTTTCTGTCATTTTCCTGTTCATCACCCAACAGACCTTTAGCGATATCTGCGAATAGAGGATTTCTAGAAAGTCCATCAGCGTTCCTAAGCTGAGGGTTGTTCCGGTGTTTGATTTCAAAATCATATTCCGAAAAGGTCATTTGCCAGCGAGCTAACCGAGAATTCCGAGGGGGGTGTTTCATTAGCCAACGCAAAGCAGAGTGGTCAGTAAACAAGGTAAAGGGGGGGCCACCATAAAGATAATGACGAAAATGTTCAATTCCAAACTTCATAGCTAGACACTCCTTATCATGAGTAGAGTAGTTTCGCTCGTACTTTTTCAATGACCGCGCGGCGTATGCGACAGGGTGATACTTGCCATCATCCTGTTCCTGTGATAGAACGGCACCTAATCCCAAATCAGAAGCATCGGTGTGAAGAATAAATCCCTTTTTGAGATCGGGATGCGCGAGTACCGGTGCTTCGACCAAACTCTTTTTAAGAAGTTCGAACGATTGCTGGTGTGTATTATTCCAGACAAAACGCACACCCTTCTTTTTGAGAGAGTAGAGTGGGGCAGCTAGATGCGCAAAACCTTTGATGAATTTTGCATAATAAGCACACATCCCTAAAAAACTTTCCACATCCTTAATGTTTTTCGGTACAGCTAGATCATGTATGGCTTGAATGCGCTCCTTCAGGGGTTCAACCCCTTGTTCCGAAATGATGTGTCCCAGGTAGGTGACAGACTTTTTCAAAAAATGACATTTTCCTGGATTCATTTTTAAATCGGCGGCGCGCAGTCGATCAAAAACTTCTTGCATAATTTCCAAATGTTCTTCAAAAGTTTTCGAAAAAATCAAAATATCGTCTATGTAGATAATGCACTTTTTCCACTGTAAATCGCCCAAAATTCTTTCCATGCAGCGCTGAAAATTACCGGGTGCGCATTTTAATCCGAAAGGTAAAACATTATATTCAAACTGGCCATGAAAGGTATTGAAACTTGCTTTAGCTTTGGAGTCCTCGTCAAGTTCGATCTGATTGAACCCCTTACTCAGGTCGATTGTCGAAAAGAACTTTGACCCTTTTAATGATGTCATTATATCATCAATGCGCGGAATTGGGTATACATCTGGATCACTAATTTTGTTGACTCGTCTAAAGTCAACGCATAGTCGCAGTTTTCCTCCTGGCTTAGGTACGTAAATCATAGGTGAACTCCAAGGACTAGTGGACGGCCTAATTAGTCCGTACTTCAACATCTCGGTAAGTTCCTCAAGTAACGGCTGTCTTAGGTGTACAGGGAGCCTATAGGGTGTGGCGTATAAAGGCTTAGCATCCCCGGTATTAATGTGCGCTTTAAAAATAGTGCATTTGCCGATATCGAAAGGATGCTGAGAGAAACAGTTCCGATTTGCATTCAGGAGCCCTAGAAACTGTCCAATTTCCGTTTCTGACAAATTCTCCTGATCGAACGAAATCTCACGCATTGGTTCCGGCAGGTCGTTTAGAGTACACTGTCGGTCAGTAAAACAAGCGTTAACGCTATACCCAGTATTCTGATTAAAATTTACACCGGCCTTCGGAGGATTTCTCAGTCGCACCGGTTCACCGTTTTCATTTACCAGCGGTCGATAGCTGCGAATGTCACCTCCTCGTCGAAGCTCATTCTGAGGTGTCACATTCCCAAGTGTAGAATTTTCGTAGATGGTTATCGCCTGCCCTGTCTTGTTCTTCATAAGAACGGGGATTAACCTTTGCCTCAGATTTACCATGGCTGGCATCACCTGAACACTAGAATTTTCCGCTGCAAATTTCGCCTCAGCAGGTTCAAAAAGACCATCATACTTTAATTTTTCCATACTCTCAACTAATGCGGGCACGGCTACTTCAGAGTAGGCCGGAATCGTAACTTTTTGTATGGCGGAAACACGATAAGTGGTATGCGTGACAGGTACCTGATGTATTAGTTTGGCAACCATCGGGGGGCGCTCGGGCTTACACAGTCTCAGCTCGCCCTGTGCGAAACTTAGAGTGAGATCCCCACCATGCTCGTGTAAGAAATCGGTTCCTATGAGGCAATCCTCAGCTAGTCCCTTAGGGACCAGAAAAGTGTGCTCGACAGTTATCCCAGGAGTGTCATAGAATTCAACAGGTACCTTAACGGCTCCTCTAAATTTTAAGGCCTGACCGTTAACCCCTTCGGCTCGCAGAGGTCTATCCATTGGTAGTATTTTCAAATTTAGAAATTTAACTAAACTTTCGTTCATTAGACTCAGGTTTGCACCAGTGTCCAGTAACGTTTGCACCGGTTTTCCCTTCAAGTTCACATAAATCATGGGTAAAGGTCTCGGCGGTGTGGTACTCACCTCCTCCATACAACAGGTACACGAATTCCGTTGGGTTATACCAACATGAAAAATTTCGGCCTTTTTAGGCTTAGTTGGCATCATAAGCGGTAGAGTTACACGGGTGCCGTCAGTGGCGGGCCAGGTAATTGTATGTTGGCCAAAATCTAAGGAAATTTCCCCCGGAAAAGTTACCATGAAGTCAGATCCCAAAATACAGTCAGTGGTCAGTTTTTCCACCACTAGAAATTTCCAGTTATGGACGGGCAAACGCTTTTCGGCCCCGGCAAAAACTATAGGCAATTTTACATAACCCAAAATTTGACACTTTCCCCCATTTGCGGTACGTAAAGACCCTAAAGTTTCAACGGGAGAAGTTGTCAAGCCTAATCGATCAACCAAATTCTGAGACATTATTGACAGCAAAGATCCGGTGTCAAAAAGAGCACTAACGGGTTGTCCTACGAGCAGTAAGCTGATCATGAGCGGTATAGTTCTAACCATCAAGACTGAATGAGCATTTACCATTCTCCCGGAACCTCGGGTGGACAGTCGTGTCTGTGGTCCCGATCCATCAGACTCGGGACTGACAGGTCTCACGTTTCGTTTAAAAGGACTCGTGGCGGCATCCGCATGCGCGTGAGGAGACGTCGCAGGATCCTCCTCCTCAGAACCTTCAATAGCTACCTGTCGTGAGAACCGCACTATCCTATTCCCCCTTCCTTTATGATCGCACCCTAAATCTATAAGCGGTGAGGGCTGACTCTCCTGACTTTCATCAGTCAGAGGTCGAGAGCTAATATCTAAGGGATCCTGTCCATAATCGGACATGGACGAGGCATATGAAGTGTCTCTAGAAATCGGCTTATAATGGGTAGTGGCGTGGCATCGGTTGGCCATAGACTTGCGATTGCGCTCAGCGAATGTAGTTTCGAGATTTTCTCGGGGTTGATAGGGCATCGGGTCACTCTTAACGGAGAGATTACCTAATTCAATCGGTACCTCCTCCTCGTCGTCACTAAACAAGTTCTCTTGCAATTTCTGATTCTCAATGGGCGCCGAAATAGCGGGCCTACCGGGTCGAGGAGAGGGCGACTTACGGTTTCTGATTTTGGCCCTAAATTTTCTACCACAGGGTGTAATCCACCAGATTATGAAACATCCTAATAGTACTATGACAATAACTACCATCAAGCCGTGTTTGAGCTCTAACGGAATTAGAGGTAGATGCACATAATTTTTAACTTGATTCTGAATTAAATTTTTCGCTTGCTCATTCTCATATTCGGCTGTTGAAAGTTCAGTAAAATGCAATGGAATCCGCCCCAAGGGAGCAGGAACAATAGTTTCTCTCAAATCAGAAGTGGTCACTGTAGTCTTAGCGATGCCTAGTGTGCTAGTTAAAATGGTATTGCCAATAATCAGGTGTAGATATCTGCCGTGTTCAAACCAAAGGGTCCCAGTTTCTGGTACCGGTACCCTTTCACCTTCGGCCACGTGGTTTAGCGAGGGTGATCGAGCGACAATTACTTCAGTATAGTTTGTTCTAACTAATACGCCAGCAGGCGTTGTACGATAGATGGTAGAGTTATCTAATACTTTGACCTGTATGTATTCACGACAGTGCTCAAACTCCTCGCCTACGCGTTCGGGTGGGTAGCTAACAAGAATCTGCAGACACTTTGCTCTTAAACTCATCACAATTGCATTAGGAGGGCAAAACCATAGACCCGGCGCTGTTTTACACGCAGAGACGTCTATCTCCCTGATCTCGCCAGTATCTAACCGCTGCGCGTAATCCGGCAAAGGTGCCAAAGAGGTAATTCCGTTTTTCCGTGAATTATATCCTACATTCTGAATCGCATACAGGGGCCTTACCTCCTGTTCCAAGGGTACAGGGATTTCCAACATAAATCCAAATCGTAGAGTATTAAAGTCAATCTTAATTGGGTAAACCTTTCCGAACTGGTAAATCAAACTCGGCTCCTGACTAAGTAGAGAGTTTCTCAGAGAGGGGTGGGTACGGATAATCCCTTTCAAAGTTTGCAAGTTTACCAAGTTAGGATTAATCTCAGAGTGTAGACCAGCTCGCATGACAGAGTTTAACCCGTCTCGTAAAGATGAAGTAAAAATATGAGCGAGTAGTTGCATGTAAATCTGACGCATGTAAGAAAAGTTGGAGCAGCGGGCCCTAATAATCAAGGTAGTTAAATCTTGTACTGTGTGATGCAGAAAAGCGTAGACTTGCTCGTTAGCGTGGACGATCCGTTTGATTGAATCAGTAATTTTGAGTTGATCTTCCCTCAAAACGTTAAACCCATGTTCTACAGCCATGACCCGATTATCCAGTTCGCCCAAATGATAAGAATTGGCTAAACTATTAGCTAGTCCTCCTAATCCTAATGCCCCAGCCAACAGGAACTCAATAAAGCGCTTGGGTCGACTGTGCGTTTGCTCTGGAACCGGATAAGAGGTACAGACTCCCGGAGTTGAGCGGCACAAACTCGAAAGTAATTTAGAATAAAAGTGAGTATTCAAAACTCCCGAATATAATTTTCGATATTCAAGCTTAATCGAGTCAATTTCACGTTCCAAAAAGTCAAATTGTGGGCAACTTTGGTTTATCATACGAACACAGTACTGGTCTGTCTTTGCCTTTCCGGTGGAGAGGTCTATGCAATCTTCCTCGTTAGCCCATTCGGGAGGCTTCCACTGAGGAGACATAGGCGGTACGGCCAGTTGCACGATCAGTGCCAGATATTCTGTTTTCTGCGAAATTACCCCTATCCCAGCAGGACTTAATACTGCTCCCCAACGGGGCAGGACCAAAGTACCAATTTTCGCAATTTCGTCCGCCAGAAAGCGGGAAGAGTCAGAGTCAGCTCGTGTCTGGGCATTAGCCTTGGACACAAGGAAAGCCAGTAGAACCCATGCCGTGGGTACGGCTGCTTTCCTAACAGTTCTGACAGCGGCAGCCAGGGTCCACACGAAACATACTAATAAATAGGAAAAAGTGTCCCACTCGTTCGATTCCATATCTTTTCCAGAGCTCGAATCGGTTTCTGGTCCCTCAGAATTCTCAAAATCACACTGGGTTGCCACCGTGTTGGTGTCAACAATCGGCTCAAACGTCGTCCGGTCTCGCCTCAGACTAGGCATACGACTGGAATGTCGGGAAATCGGCACGAACAATTCCTCTTCGGTTGAGGTAAAAGAACTAGCACTCGGTGGTCGGCAAACAGGTTCCCTCAAGGGACCGTATGCCTCAGGCACATGACATGTGCAGATCAAAGGCCGGCGACATGTCAGAACTTTATGTTGAAAATGCGGAGAGGCCAGACAGCGTTTTGCATGCATCATGCAATCTTTAGAGACCCTACGTGTCGTGCGGACAGTATATTGTCCTGAAGAGTCCGAACGCGAACCATCCCTAAATCTGGGAGAACAGTAGTGTTCTCGTGACGAATACCCGTCTCTATATCCGCTGCCGGCCGAGTCGGACGTGTCAGAATATTGGCGACGCCGGCCGTTTCCCTCATAGCATTGTCCCTCATTTTGGGTCCGGGAAACAGCAAATTTAGGCCCATACTCTCTTTTCATTTCCGGAGGGAAGTCCCTACCTTGATTCGGTTTCCTATCATAGCGATCGTTTCTCTCGTACCGTTCGCGTCTCTGGGCGTAATCATCACGCCGATTATTCTGATAATTTCGGTTATTCCTCTCATACCGGTTTCCCTGACCATTCTGGTCATAATTTCTCTCCCTCGGATTCTGGAAATTTGAGTTATTCCGGAAATTTTGATTTCCATCCGATCTACGCTGGAAATTTCGGTCGGACCCCTGATTATTGGGTCGATATGCTCCTCCGCCAGGTTGGCGGCATTCGCGACGAACGTGTCCGGGTTTATTGCAATTAAAGCAAGTAGTTCCCGGAGGTAGATCGCGTCCCTTACCATTCCTATTTGGATTTCCCTTCTGCCTAGAATCTAATTCGAACTGTTCGAACTTGGCCTTGAGTTCCTTAACTGCCTTCTCAGCCTCAGCAAGGGCAGCAGGAGTGTCCCTATCGTTTCGAAAATTTGGTTCTATGAACGAAGGGTAAGCCTCCCCAGGGTATTCACCCTCAGCCTGAAGAGCTTTTTCAACAGCGCGTTCCATGGTTTTGCATCCAGGCGGTACGCGCGCTTTCAAATCACTTCGCAATCCAAAAAGGAATAACCTCAATTTCAATAATTCTAGTTGCTCCTCAGTAAACCCGTCCTTTTCGGTAAAACTGAGTCGTGCATACCTATTTAATCTCATAAGGTAATCCATAACTGGTTCACCTTTCTCTTGTTTCACTTGAAACATTAGGGAGGACGCATGAAGCGCTGTGTGAGGAGGAATCATAACCTTTTTCGTGGCCTCTACCATCTCGGCCCACGTGCCACGACTGGGTTTTGGCACTGATCGAAATAGTTCTAAAGCCCGTCCCTCTAAGGAACTGGAGAAGGTAAGGACTTTTTGCCCTTCCTCAAAATCCATGACCTGACAAAAACGGTCATACTTTTCTAAATGCTCCTCGAACGACTCGGAAGGTAGCCCATGATAAATTGGAACCGAACTGTAGGCAGTGGCTACACCCTGAGCCCTAATGGCAGAATTGAATTCGGTCAGTGTATTATTTAACTTAGCGAGAACTTGCGATTCTACACTTGTCGTATTTGCACTGGCCCCTTTGGGTCCTGGTTGCGCAGGCAACCCCACTTCAGCTATCTCATTCGGCATCTTACTATTATCTCCAGAAGTAATAATCTGTCTTTCCTATTTGAAATTCTCCTCAAAAAGAAAACTCGTCCTCTCAGAAACTCAGAAGTTAGGCAAAATTTTGGGTATTTGTCGTGAAGGTAGAAGTAATCTTAGTTGGCATGATAAAGGATGACAGAAGATATTCGTACGTAGGAGGTTAACAAGATTTTAAGGCCTAGGTAAATGATAGTTAATTAAAATTAATTAACAGTTACGCATACAGTGATAATACATACAGTTATTGCAATGAAATCAATCTCGTAAACCAGGGGGAAGTTGTAATGTTTTCGGTTGTGAGAGTTCTTTTAATCGAGGAAAAGGGTTAAACTTTCAAACGAAAAGGCAAATTCGTTAGTGTGAACTGCAGAGCTCTGTTTGAAAAGAATCACCCAAGTTTTATCCTCGCCTGAGGGAGCTCCAAGTGTGAAGAAAAAGGTTTTGCTAGCACTGGTAAATTTGGATTTGAATAGCCTCTCTAGAAGCTTCACCTTTCTGTCTTCACAAATTAGTGCCTCCTTTCTAACAATTAAGTTTCACCTTTGGGTTGCAGGGGTCCAAATGTAAACGATAGCTGCTGTTTTTCAGACTAACACCTCCCAAACAGTCCCAACATTAGATACTGATTAACCAATATGCACAGTAAACGCTACCAATAACCGGTTTCTGTGTATCTTCAAGCGAGTCTTCAGGGGACCTCGCAGCTTATCATTCAAATCAGGTCTTAACTACTTAATCAGGAACAGATCGCTCACTAAACTTTGAGATCTATTCCTGCTTCCTACCTAAACTGGGCTTCCGTAAACTAATCAATGGTCCACCCAGTTCTAGAAGCGATTCCCTAACTAATAAAGTATTATTGCTACTCTGAATCTCGCTGCTCCCGACGCAGAGTTAAGCCCAAAGAATTTGCATCAGCCAATAAGTTTAGTTCATTTAATGTACATAAAATTAACTAATACCGTTTACAAACCCACGGAAATTATGTCAGGTTGTCAGACAATCAATGACAATTATAACAAGAGAGATTTAGGTATACCATTTAAAGACAAACGAGGGCTGAGTCAAAATAACAAAATGCATCAACTTTTACGGCAAGTACAAGTGTCGTATAGTAACCAATCAGTCGGTTCAACCCTGTGTCATTTAGCCCCGTATCTTACCTCCTTGGATGGTCCCTGAACAGAGAGAGATGACGTGAACGGACGGATTTAGGTTAGAGACAGTGCGATGCAATAGCAAATGTGAGAAGAATCAAGCAGGTAATGGGTGAGTCTGGTCTAGTATACTCGTTCGCTTCCTCGAAGACAGTAATATAGTCCCTTGCTGGACTCAACAACAAAATGGCAGAAACAGATCAACGGCTCACAGGCCACACAATATATCAGTGCCGATCAGGCAAAACCAACGTACAACCTCACTCTGTCGCTGTCCGACCAAGACTGCCTGTGTTATGACGTCAGGCCGGGAACTCCCTTCCTGTCAATCAAAGTGTGACGTAGAAGGCAAGCCCCGCCTCGTGTTACGTGTAGTGTATGCGTGTGTGAATGTGTCTTACGGTACTTCACGTCATTCCCCCTCTGACTCAGCGGCCTCCCTGGAAGTTCTTTGATGTCTTAGAAAACAGTAGCTCTAGTTTTGATTGATGGGGTTACCTGGGGTTTCAGGTGGTCCCCTAGAGTCCCGATTTCGACGAAAACAAACCCATTAAGTTAGGAAATTATGCATACAAAAATTGCTCAAATCCTCTCTAACAAAGACCCATTTTCATTAATTTCCATAAATCAGAATTAGTATCTTTGTTTTCTCAAAATTCTGCAAAGATTAATCAACCTCTTAATACTCTGAACCCACAAAACCTGAGCAGAACAATTACCCCAAAATGTTTAGCGAAAGCATGGAGACAAACACTTATTGTAGTCACAATTTAGACCAAATACATTAGGACAAAGAATTCAGGTTACAGAAACAGTGCACCAGCATTTTCCTTACAGTCACAAACAAGAAACGACCATGTACAGGCAAAAACAATCACAAGCACGTTTAGGTTAGTTGGTGGCAGCTAAACAAGCACATCTCAATTAGTCAAAACACTGCGAAGCATATTTTCCCTACAATCACAAACAAGATACGAATAAAACATTGAACTCATTACAGTTATGCATTGCTGGTTAGAGTCACAGATATGGTACAAATCATTGCAGTGCTAAACAAAACATTAGTGGCTTGGTACAAATCATTGCAGTGCTAAACAAAACATTAGTGGCTTAAAATATAGCAAAAATCATGCAACACAGTTAAAATTCGTAGGTAATACAGTTGAAATTCGTATGTGCAAGGTAAAGCATAGGTAAACAAGCAGACCAGACAGGTGCAAATAATTCTCATATCCATCAATGTTAAAATCCTACTCTCAACCGATAAAATCAACCTAGAATCAACCGAATGTCCCGAAATTAATCCAAAATCTCGACTGAACTCTACCCTACCCTTCACATATATATATATATATATATATATATATATATATATATATATATATATATATATATATATATATATATATATATATATATTCGGTACTAACTTAAACAATTGTAAGACGTAACTGTGACACGGAATCACGGAACATGTTTCTTCTTGCGCATCGCAAGAATGCTCATCCACTATTTGCGAATATTTTCGCGTTCGGGCATGTACATTATGCTAGGTTTCCTTTCGATTAGGAGCGAGGAAGTAATCAGATACAACTTGTGCAATTGTCTTAGGTCCTATTTCTTTAAAGATTAATCCGCAATAAAGAAGCAGCACCATGGATTAAACGGATTAAAATTTAATCCTGCTTCTGTAATGCCCCATGCCTTTAATGTCTTTAATTAAAATTTTAATCGAATCCTGTTTCTTTATTCTCACTTCGAATTAAAAAATGGAAGAGTTAATTTTAATCCGACCTGCTTAATAGCTGTTCCTTTAAAGATTAATGTTAATCCATTTAATCCATCTCCTACATTTTCAACTAGTTTTAGTTTAAACGTTGACGGATTAAATTTTTAATCGCTGTTTCTTTGATGGCTGATTAAACGGATTAAAATTAACTCGTTTAATCCGAGGATTAAAAAATGGTCGGATTAAACGGTTTAATTTAAATCCGTTTAATCCATTTAATCCTGCATTAAAGAAATAGCCTTTAATATTTTAGTCCGGCCGATTTTTAATCCGTTTATTCCTACGACTTTAATCTTTAAAGAAATAGGTCCTTAGTCTAGCTTCAGGAAAAATTTTATTTTCGCAACAGAATTTCTGTGAACGGTGTATTCTTGCTCACCTGTGCTAATACTTCTTTACTTTGGAGCTTCTATGGTCATTTTATTGAGTACGTATATTGGAACAGGTTAATCATTAAACTCATTTAAATCTCACATGTACAAATAACCCTACTAAAGCTTAGCCATTCAAAAGCCGTAAGTACACAAACCGGACATAAGTTTTGCTTTGATATGGTTTGGATCTGTGCCGAAGGTAACAATAATCGAAATTCAAATCTTTCTTGTAAGATTCTAACCAGATATTATCTGCTATATCTTAGTTGAACCAGAGGCCCTGTCAAAACATTAAATAATGCCAAACAGACTCGATTTTAGCAAACGCTTACTTAACTGTACCAAAATTCATAAGCTTGTAGGCTTATGATTGGAGAGTTTCCGACATATCAAATTTACAACTTCCTTTGTATTTGTAATTCAATGCTACTCAAGTTCCTGATCAGGTTAAAATTTTCTCTGCAACTGTATATGGATTGGCGCTTGCGTAAAGTGTTTTCTAAAATGTCACTGCAGTTTGCGACCAAATTCAAAGCTAAGAGTGCTTCGACTGTGGCTGAGTGGCTCTATCGGCAAAGCGTCGGCGCGGGCGTAAACCAATAGTTGTGTGCTCGAATCTCGACAAAGGCCCGACTTTACCTGTATGTAGTAGCACACCTTTCTTTCGTTCGTTCTTTCATTTTACAATGCAGGTGAAAATACAGTTTTTTGTGCTTTGCTTCTGAGCATTCGGTGTCACATTGGAGTGTCTTGAACCTGACACATTGACAAATTCTTGATTCATACTTGAGTGCTTTTCATTATTCCCTGCAGACAAAATACCTAGTTAAGAGTATAAAGCTATATCAAGCAAGTTCTACAGTCACGCTACAGTGAGCAAAACAGTGCATTGTTTTAACAATGTAGATTCAGGTTTTCCATCATGTCGCTATTTTAAAATTTCAATATCATCCTTGAAGAATCCTCTCTCGTTTGAATTGCTAGGATTTAATTGTGGATTGCTCCAGTTCCCTATTAACTGGTAGGAATTGTTTAAAATCAAACCTTTGACCAAATACGGTTAGTGTGCCAAACATGCAAAAGGTGTTTAAACAAAACACAAATGACTGAAAGTTATGAAATTTTTCTTTTACATCACAAAATTTGGTGCGTTCAGCTTCTGTCTGTTTTCATTGTTTCTCCGAATCATTTTTTAGGAGATTCAATTTTGTTAGCTTTTAGCAATAAATTCTTGTGTATTTCTAAGTGCTTATGAGCGTTTTTAGTTGTTTAGCTTTACTCTACCTCCGACGATTGTAATGTGTTTAAATCCTAAAAATCCTATTTTATATGAAAAGAAAGAACTAGATTCTGCATTTAGTTTTTGTGCGTAAAGGCTATACATCGACATCCTAACACATAGAAATCTTAAAAAGCCATTGCAGGAAGCTAAGGCTAAATAACAGCAAGATACGGTAGCAGCCCTCGCTAGCGGTATCGAAAATTGTAATACGTTCATATAGAACTCGGTTCTTACCAGACTTAGTGACCTTGACCTTTTTACCACGTGAATTAATAAGTGTTACTTTTTATTATCACGTGGTTGCATGGTGGGGAAGAATCCGAATATTTTTCATAACCGCTGTACATAAGCTTAACTTATTGCTTGTAAAATAAACCTATATCAAGCTATGTAACAAAACGCTGAATCGAAAACAGGGCTTCAGATTCGTGGTCAGCAACCCAGAAAACCCTTGTGTGTAGCTTTCAAGCAAAATCGAAAAAACATTTTTCGGTTCGCCTTGGTCCCCCTCTTGCAAATCGAAAAAATCAGATTTCGCTAAATCGAAAAATTTTGCGATATTTGAACTTAGCGTGCACGAAAACATACAAACACCGAATTTTAGCTCGATTGGTCAATTTTAAAAAATTAGCACTGTAGGGTAATCTGGAAACGACCCAAACTGCCTTCGTTCCACTGCGTAAACGGTGATTCGACACAAATGAGCAGTGTAGCAAATGCTTTTCTCCTCATCATTTGACGATGGCGGGACAGAGCAACATTCATTCAGATTGCAGAATCCATAATCAGCCAGAAAACGAGTACACAGTTTGTGTCCACTTTTCTGGAAGTTGACCACGAATGGAGAACCAGTCTGTGTAATCTGTTAGGCTCGTTAAGTGGGCTAGAGATGAGGACGAGCCGGGATTTTCCGGCTCGCTCGGCTCGGCTCGGGAGAAAATGTGGTCGGCTCGGGAGAAAATGTGGTCGGCTCGGCTCGGGTCTGCTCGCGGGCATACCCGGCTCGGCTCGGCTCGGCTCGGAAGAATATTGAAAGCGGGTCGGCTCGGAAGAATATTGAAAGCGGGTCGGCTCGGCTCAGCTCGGCTCGCCCAGATTGAAATTTGACCAACTGCACCGAAGTGTGGATTTTCTACGTTGTTGTTGACAAAAAGACCTGAAAACAGCTGTCTAGCTTTTGTGTACCAGTGTGAATCACCAAAATTCCATTATTACCAAGACACTGCGAGCTGCAGAGTCCACGATTATAAGGTTTAATGATAATGATATTTGGTAAATGTATATTCTACGAAAGTGGGGGCACCCATTCATGCTTGTTTTGCTTAAAATTTATTATTATTTTATTCTATGTATACAATATGGAAAGGAACCACTGATAAACGCTGAAAAAATCAAGAGAAAACTTCTTTCCGCAGTCTTGAAAAAAAGGCATATAGAATCTGATAAATTGCAAAATGCTTGAGAACACAGCAGTAAAATTCAAAATTCTTTTAAATTATTTTTTAAATTTTAACAAATTTCAACTCCTTTAATTGCTCTCTGCCGATCGTGGCCATAATCGTAGTCAATTGTAATTAAATTATGCAGAATAATTTCAAACTCTAAATTAATAGTAAGTATTTCTGGTATATAATAAGCCGTTTTACAACCTTTTCTGCTATCTGATAAATTACTACAAAACCCAAAGCCACAGTAGTAAAACAATGCAAATTTTAATTGTAATATTTATGATAAAACCAAATATGACAAGTAGAAATAATTAAGTCAAAACGTTTCTTTCTAACTACACCATACATAATTTGACTTCGAGCACAGCCTAACGTTTAAGCTAATTAGGCGTGGAAGGAAGGTATGAATAAAGACAAGGAAAAACGGAAAATGAGACGACAACGTTGGAAACAGAAAACAGAATGCATTGAATTTGTTGGCTGTTTTGCTTGACAAATTCGGAACTAATTACAGTAAATTGAACTTAAAATTTTTCTATAGGGTCGGCTCGGCACGGCTCGGCTCGGCTCGGCTCGGGAGAAATTGTTGCCGGCTCGGCCCGGGAGAAATTGTTGCCGGCTCGGCTCGGGAGAAATTGTTGCCGGCTCGGCTCGGGAGAAATTGTTGCCGGCTCGGCTTGGGAGAAATTGTTGCCGGCTCGGCTCGGCTCGGCTCGCGAGTCGAGCCGAGCCGAGCCGAGCCGCGAGCCAAAATCCTCATCTCTGAGTGGGACACAAATGAAAATTCCTTTATAGGGTACAGTAATACACAAAAACGAAGAAGATCCTTTCGGAGCTCGTTCGTGATTGGAGAGGGACCAGTACTGATTGGATCTGATTGGATCCAGGCTATCCGCCAACTCCCCAAAGTTTAACAATTATGTCGCCTTTCCCAAACGGTAGAACAGTCTTGTATTCATTCAGGTCAAGGGATAATTAAAATTTATGCTTAAACGTAAAGTGCAGTTCGAAAGTTTTACTAACTATATTAGACTAGACTATCTTATTTTGTAGACAGAAATCCGACCGACTAACAGTTCTAACAAGTTGTAATTTTCGTAACTTTGTGGACGGACTGAAAGCAAGAAAGTTACGAAACTGACTGAATCATTGCGTTACAACTCCGATGGTCTAACAAAAACCGATAAACCGCAACCAGCCGAAAATTAATAGTAAAGAGGCTCAATTATCAATGTTTTTATTTTACAACTGCACTGCACAACTGCTTTCAAACATAGTTACTTAACAGGTTTAAATTTTACACTTGAACTTGATTGATGGTTCACAATAACTGTACCAGACAAAGCAGGAGTGTTCCAGTGTAGCAGAAATAATGTGTCAAATTTAATTGTTTTACTGAAATTTTTAAGCACTGACAACAAACCTTTCGGTAAACATAGAAGACAGCGTCCGCCCAGAAAGATTCTCTCTTGATTATCTAGTTTTATACACTCAGTAGAGAGAGCTCAACTCAGTAAACTAGGCGATTTGCTGGCGCACGTTTTGTAAACTATGTGTACTAAACAAAAAGAGTTCATTTCTGTATTGTGTTTAGTAACCGAAGCTTGATGGTTCAGCGGGTGCAACTTTCTTTTACCTCTATTTCAGACCCGTGGCTCACTCATAGGCGGTTTTACGCAAAATAAGGTTTCTCCCCACCGATTCACCCGCAAGACAGGGGGAAACGTTAGCGAGCGACTTTAAGCAGAAATTTTCCAGTTGCAAGTTAGCTTCAGCCAGTTTTCTTTAAAACTTAAAATTGCTAAAAATGTTACTTTATATTAATTTTCGGCAAAAGTCGCGATTTTGCTAATTTTAGGATAGACCCTTGTAGACCCAAATTTTTAGGAGCATTACTCTGGTCGAAGTACTTGTGCAGCCCTCCCAGAATCGAATCCCGTGTTTGGAATGAGAAAATTCAGAGCTCCTCTGGAACCTATGACAAATTCCTTAGCTATTAAGCCAATGCTCTGGCAACACAGTTAGTTACGAACAACGCTGGCTGAAGATTTACACATTCCATACTTACCACACTTTATCTACATATCACAGCAGTAGATGAAAAGAATCCAGAACACATTAAAGTTTGCTTAGGTATAGAATTATTTTAATTTAATTTAATTTTTAATTGTTTTAGGGAAATGAAAACTTTAATATATTTGTTTGCCGTCTTCCTCCTTTTCCGGCAAGGTAAGCCTAAGACTAGGTTTAGCAGCTTGAGGCAGAAGTTTTCGTTTGCTGACTCACGCATTTCTTGAATTAGCCTTCATTTTGAAGAACTTTATTGCCCACACTAAATTCGAAACTTTCGTCCAAAATAAGCTCAGCAAGTTTCGAGAGGAAGTAACTTTGGAATTTATTCAATAAGAATCATTAAGTCTCGTTTAACAGTCATCTATTCAAATCGTTGCGTTGGTTGGTTGCATCAGTACAGAGGATAGACAAAGTTGGTTTGTCAGTTTTTATGTTATTTATGTTATTTAAGCGATTTTCAAGGCTTTTTTCATATTATCATTTTCATCAAGACCATTTTCAATTTATAATCAACTTAGGCATATGATGACTTCCAGTTTTTAATTTTCATATAATTTTTTGGTTTCAGGAAATTGCTGCGGGTCCAAAAAGACAGACCCACCCCCAACCGATGGCCCAGAACCACCCACTGAAGCACCCACAGACGGTCCCACTGATGCCCCACCCACAGATGCCCCTCCACCTGAAGAAAAAGACCCACTAGCAGGTTTGGCTCATTAAACATAAACATATAAAAACATAAACAGGAAAAGACACTATTTTTCTTGAATTTAGCAATCTGTGTAGCTACCGTTTAAAAAAAACAAAGAAGCAATTAACTAACCTTAAATGCTAAAAACAATATCAGACATACGCATTAGCTGCCGGAGCCGCAATGATGAATATTCAAATCGGTCAAGGTCTGGCAATTTTGGATATGTTTACATTTTTGTATTTTTAATACCGTATTTTTTAGAATGCTTTGGCGATGGTGCGTCTCCGGACCTTTATGATGACAGCGGTTTTACGGATGCAGGAGGTGGACCTGTGACCGAAGGTGCCGACCTGGAGTGCGACTTCTCCGGGCCCTGCTGCTGGGCCAACGAATATCCACCCAGAGATACTCTGGACTTCTACAAGGTTTCTGATGCCGACCCGGCTGCAGTTGAAGGATGCTTTGGCACAAGCGAAGCCCCAGGTTCGTTAGCGAGAGCCGAGAACACAGTGAGTTAACTTTGAGTTTTGTACCAAGAACACTGATAATCATAAGTGAGAATGAGAATGGAATAAGCTTTTCTGATTGATACTTCTGAGTTCTGACATCTATAAATTTTGTTGTGTACAAGAGTTTCTGTTTGTTTTATTTGCTATCGAATATAAGTTACCTGTGTTGATATTTAGACGGTGATTTTCTTGCTCACTGTTATGATGCTAACAACAATGGAGATGAAGCTCAATTTTCTTCCTGTACAATCGACTGTACTCAGAGTGACATCATTGTTTCAATGAAGTAATCCACTAAATTCTATTCCAAATTCAAAACAAGCAAAATATCGCATTGCGAAATTGAAGCTTAAATAGCATTTATCTCTTTACCTTCCTAAACTATCTGTATTGCGTGCAATTGCAGCACTTAGTGAGTGAGTTCCTAAAATAAATGTGACAAAACAATTGTGCTGAAAATTGCGTTCGTCGAAACTATAATATCCAGCTGAATGCCGGAATTTTGCCAACTTTTGTTGTTTAAACTATATAATTAGCGTGGGCAATTTTAGTTACTCTTGTTCCTGACAGCTTCGCAACCCCCTCAATTAAATAATGTGTAATGGAAATTAAATGAAATTAAATTAAATTAAATTAAATTAAACTAAACTAAATTAAATTAAATTAAATTAATTAAATAATGAAAAGTGTAATGCTAGTTATATGCTTCCTTGAACACAAACAAAAAACTCAAGAACTCAAAAAGGAAAGAATTAGTATTTATTTCAGTTCCTTTGTATATTTCTAGGCACTGGATCAAAGGTGGCACTTTGAGTGTCTGCACTCGATCGGCCACCAATGCCGATGCTGAGCCCGAGAATTGCCAACCTCTCCCAGAGTCCTCTCCGGGACCGGATGAAGTTACTCTACCTCCTTGCGAGCTCTGCGACGTACGGCTAAATTTTTTCGACAGTCTTTGCTATATTTTCCCTTTTTCGAAAGTCCTATATTTTGCCTGAAATCACAATTCCCTTGTAGCACCTCATTCATGGCGTTTTCTGAGTGAAAGATTATACTATAAATTGACAATGAAAAATATATTGTTCTGGGGTTTATGGATCAAACGAGACAGCAAAGTTTTATTATTTTCACTAATATTTTCATTGTCAAATTTCAATGTACTCTCCACCCGGAAAAAATCGTTTGCAAAGAAGTAAATTTTCACTTTTTAGATTGTTATCGTTGCAAGCGACCTCAATGACGGCACCGGCTGTGTTGCCTTTGATGATATTGCAGTCGACTTTACCAGTGACTGTCGTAAGTTTCCTGCCAACCTGATGCTTGAAATATGGATAACAAGACAAAATTTTAATTTATTAAATCTATAGTTAAGGATAATAAACATAATTTGGTAATATTCTAAGCGTTTGCTCCTTTTTAATGAAATAGTTTCAATAGAATTTATTATTCGTGGCTGTTAAAGAATTTTGCTTTTAGTTTCAGGCGAAGGTGAATATGGCAGCCCAATGTGGTTATAAAATCTAATTTAGTATACTATTTTAGTTTTGTATTCTTTTTGTGTTGAATTATGCTTGCCCAAAATGCTTACGCTTTTAGTTTTTTGTTGGGCTACTGAATGCTTATGAAAGAAGCAAATGGTTTGCCTGAGGTATACGTGTTGCATGTTTGCCACTTTGCAAGAATGGTTTCTTGATTATGTTGAAGAGTGTCTGAAGAATTCGTTTGTTTGATGTGTTTGAAGTGTTTTTGGAAGGATAAACCGAAATATTAATCAAAAGGTCACAATACCTAATTTATAAACATTATGTCCAATTTGTATGTGTCAACAAAGAGTCGACACTATTCAGTAATAAGTTGTATACAGATAAACTATTAAATTAGTTTATCATACCTTAGACTTGGTGTAATATCCAATAATTTATATAATTTGCACAAAATTGACGTTCAAATAGTTCCTTTAATATTCATCTGTTTGTGTTTAGTCAATTTAGTGAACAGTTGCTGTTTAGCAGCAGCGTTATAATATTTTAAATACATCCTACAAATGTTATCGTGTAATTTTTAGATTACATATATACGTTACAAGAATTTATTTTAATCAGTTGAAAACTAGTTAATTAATAAACAGTAGTAAACGTATAGAAAATCTAGTTATTGGTGCACAACTGAGCATATTAATACAAAAATAATTTAAGTTTTAAATTTTCTAATTTAAATTTATTTAACTAAATTTAATTACATATTTTGTAATTTGTAATTTTGTTATTTTAATAAATGTCACATGTAAATTTAGATTGATGGCGTTTATTTGAGTTTTAGCGGCGGAGACAACAGCAGCACCAGAGGAAACAACGGCAGGAGGAGGCGGCGAGTGCTCCTGCAATTTCGACAGTAGGTTTGACCAGGGAGGAAAATCATACTTTAGAAAATATTTTTATTTCTTACACATTTTCTATATTCTGTATAGACTAGTTCTACAATTAAAAGTAACTAACTCAAACTAAAACGTGTGCTGGGTTGTAAGTTGTAAAGAACAGTGAATATCGAACGGTAACTGACGTTATATTTTCCTATGGGTAAATATTTATCTACGTAAAACTGTATAAATTTAGTGACAAATCAGTTATAAAAAATCTGCCAATGAATATTTAGCGGACACTTGCAGCTATACATCAGAAGAAGTTGAAGGAGAGGGATGGAAACAACAATCTGATCGAACCGGAAATCCTGACATTGGTGTTCCTCCCTCGCGTAAGCAACGAATTTTAACAAATCTTTATTAACAAATCTGTACCTGTGGATTGCTAACACTATAAATGCAACTTTTACTTTTTTTACTTGACAGAATTCGATGAATTTTGGAAACTATAGCCGCTTCAAAAATAAATATACCAGCCTTGTTGCACTGGATGCTTTCGTTGGATGTTAACTTTTAGTTACATTTCGGATTGAATTGACCCGCTTTTTCGAATTTTTGATGGTTGTATTTTTGTTCAGGAACTCCATGTTGTGGGTTCTATCCCCACCTCAAGTGTACACATTGATTCGAATTCCGGTTAAGCTCAATCCCACTGAAGCACCTGTGGCTCAGTTGGTTAGAGCGTCTGCGCGTTAAACAGGAGACCGCGGGTTCGAGTCACGCCAGGCGCCCTATTTTCTCGGTTGTGTGTTTCATTCCTTAATCAGGCCCGAAGTTTTCGGGTCTGTGGCGGCGCTACTGTGATAAACTTCTTTCTATATATTATTCTTCTTATCTGTTATACTCAAAAACATTGTACCTACGCAACGTTTTGTGGCATGCGATTTAGCATGCCCTGCCGGGAAAGGAGTCGTTTTTAGCAATTTGCATAAAGAAATTCAGGTTCCTTTCTGGAACGTACCTATATAGCATAAACTTATTTTTATTGAGTCAAGTCGGAATGGTCGTATTCGTATTGAGTATTTTGTGTTTCATTGTATTTCAGCCGACGGTAGCTACGCAGCTGTGGAAGCCAACAAACAGGAAAGTCAACGGATGTACGTGGACAGTCTACCAGCATTGGATGGCGAGGGCGTTATCCAGCTGATGTATTACGAGGCTACGAAAGACTGTGTGTTGAAAGTTTGCTTTGATCCGGAAGAGTCCCAGTGCGCGGACATCTCAAATCCCGGAGTTACAATTGCTGATCGTGACTGGCAGGAAGGCCAAGTACCTCTACCACCGGATGCTACCTCCGTAAGGACGTATTCATTAGTGTTGTTCACCGGACCAATTTTTCGTCGGGCGGTGTAGGCCCAAAGAAAGAAAACCCTCACCGGGCGGTCCGGCGGTCCGTAAATGTTATCTCTTGTAAAATGAGCTTTCACTTTCTTCAGCTGACTGAAACTGAGAGCGTTTGTTCAACTATTTAAGAGTCCACTGCTTTCGCCTGGTGACGTCACAATTTAGGTCATCCACCATTCTAAAAAATTTAACAGTGCTGTAGTAGATACAGTGAAAATAAATCGAGCACACACTTTGTTTCTGAGCGCGGTTAATGTTAAAATAATTGATTCCCTCACTGAATTTACATTTGATGCAACATTATCACAAATATAAAGGTCAAAAGCCAATTTCTGTTTTTATTTCTCCAAAATTTATAAAATTAAACAAACTCTGATGTGAAGTGCTGAAGAAACTCTTTAAAAAAGTGCGATAACCGTTTTCCCAGCTTCTAGCCCCCAAGGCAGCAGACTGTAAACCTATGCAGACGGTTCTAAAAATAATTGTTTTGGCAACAAAAGTCAAACATTAAGAATTCATAAAAATATTGAGCATAAAAGGTGTGTTAGTAAGCCGCAAGAAATGAAACAATATTCGAGAAAGTTTTCAGCATTCGCCCCGAGTCAGGAATTTTCGAGGGAATGTAAATATTTTGGTTCTACCCGGAAAAATTCCTGTTAATAGAAAAGATTTCCAGACACCTTGATAGGGTCCACATTGGCATTTTGCTAAGGAATGCTTGGATTCAATTTGCTTGTCCGCTTGGAAAGCCGCAAAGCTCTCGTCTCTCATGATGGCTTGATTTTACCTCCTGAGTCTATAAATATTTACAGTCCAAGCCAACTCCAGTCCGTTGTTTACTGAATATTCTCAACATTTCTATTTTTATTTCTTAATAATTAATAATCAATTTTTAATATTTCCGATGCTAAATACTTTGAGGTTTCTGGCCATCTTGTTTGTGTATTTGTTTCAGCTGGTCTTCGTTTGTGACAACACTGGAAACTACTTCGGAGCCTGTGGCGTGGACCAAATCACTGTTCTGGACAGCGCAGGGAACCCTGTGTGCTAGTTATGAATTTGTGTACTGTTTGCCGTACTTGCCACTTGTTTTCTGTGCAGTCACTTTGTAATAGATTATATCTATAAAAAATATTACGATTGTCATGTCCTTTTTCTCAAACTAAGTAGGTATGTAGGTGACTGTGTATGCAGATTATTTACTTTTGATAATGTTTCTGTATCCCGGGGATTACCATTCCGTTTTTATTCAGCAGTCATTCACTCTATTATCTCTGACATTTAATTCCTCAATTCTCTTCAAACTAATCGGAGATCCCTCAATAGTTATGCTTAAGACTGCAGTAAAAAAGGAAATCAATGAAAGAGAATGAACTTCTATTTCCATTTTATTGTAAATCAACAAGTTTGCAACAATTAGGACAAACATCACAAGAATTCTGATAAAAAGAATAATTGTAAATTAAAACAAAAACTGTAAAGCTTGAAAGATATTTAATGTATATGTCGCTTGTAAATAGTGTTTGCTTGGAATCTCTGATCAATTTTCTCTTGAATGACATCCAATATGCCATGGTTATTTTGAATTTTAAACAAATCGAAAGTTTCAAGTTAAAGTTTTTCTCAATGACAGCACTCTATTCCGACATAGCTGCAGGTTCGGGGTACAATGCTAGTTGTGCTCCTAAGAAAAAAATCGAGCGGGGTTTCCCTTCTACTTCCTCTTCTATGAAGATTGCCGACTCCCGCAACTAGGCTAAATGCTGGAGCGTGCAAATCGCACAAAGGCGCTGCTGCAGCAAAAGAGTCAATTTATTTTACAATTTGCTTAGAACGGTAAAAAGCACTCAAAGCATGGCTGGACTTGGCAACAGAATGCTGTGAAATCCTTGCTAGCTTTTCAACCAACGACTTCCGCGATGAGTGGAGCTTCCCCTATTGCGAAATTTGTCAAGCTGACAAAGCATTATCGCGAGATTTGCCATGCTGACCAAGCATTTGCAAATTTCAACCAATCAGAATAATGCTGACCAAACATTCTCGTCATCAGACATGTGCAGGAGGGGAAATTCGTGGGGGGGGAGTGAGCCGGTGGCCGAGGGCCGCCGAAAAACCGGATGTTTCCGGTTTTTTGCCCAAAAAAACCAGAAAAATCCGGATTCTGGGGGTGAGGGACCCCTCTGGGGGGGGGCCGTGAGCACCAGGTCTGGGGGGGTGAAACCCCCCAAGCACATGTATGCTCGTCATGCTGACCAAGCATTCTTGTCATGCTGACCAAGCATTTGCAAATTTCAGCCAATCAGAATAATGCTGACCAAACATCCTTGTCATCAGACATGTGCAGGAGGGGAAATTCATGGGGGTGATTCTGGGGGGTGAGGGACCCCTCTGGGGGGGGGGCGGTGAGCACCAGGTCTGGGGGGGGAGTGAAACCCTCCAAGCACATGTATGCTCGTCAGGCTGACCGTGTTCCGTGGCAAGCTTTAACAGTTGATATTTATCTGTGTGCTAAGTATCATTCAAATTTCAAACCACGTTTTCATAAAACATAGCTATGTCGTAAATATAGTAGCTGGCAAATCTTCCTGCGATTCTAAAACAAAAATTAACCTAATGAAGGAATGTGTGAGGGATCCGCAACGCAAAATGAAAGATCGTTGAAGATCAAAAAATATAATATACATGTTACAGTGAAGATTTGAACAACTAATTGGAACAGCCAAGGATGGAAAACAAAGCGATTGCATTCGAGTAAATATTTACCATTTATATCCTCAGTTGTAATAAAAAGAAAACAATGCCAGTGTTTCTAATTAGCAATATTCGGAGTCATGTTGCTTGCGATTCTATGTCGAATGTCGTTTCAATGCCAATAGACAAAAGTTCTGTGGTTATTAATATTTGGTGTTAAACAGCTTACAATTATCTTTTTGATATCGTTTAATAGCAGTGTACAGACCTCTTAGTGATTATTATTTATTTCAGGTCGGAAAAATGTTTCATGCAGACTTGTCTCAACAGTGTTCCCCGTATGATTCTGTTCACTTTAAGTGGTATTTATTTACCATAAAAGTTATGTTTCCTGCTTAACTACTTAAACGTAGCTGGATATTTGCATTTGCAAAGGTCAAAACTATAACTCATTATCATCTCTGTCCTTTTCTAAATCAAAACAGTAACAGTAGGGGGCGATCCTGCAATTACTGTAAAAATTACTAGTCAATTAATAGTAAAACCAGCGGATGATTACAGAATTATTCGTAGTAATGAAAAGAAATGCCATTCATGACAACCGTTATTACCACATAATTTCTGAAACTGCTGAACTTTAAGTAGTATTTTCATAATTAAGCATAAGCCGACACCTCCATTACCAACCCTACCACCCTGTACAATGCTTTAGTGCTGTGACAGCAAACGACGTCCAATGCCCTCAAGACAACTTGGTGCTACCCCTTGCAATTGTAATTCAGTTTATAAATGACCAACAGGTTCGCTCTCAACAGTCCAGGATCCACCAGCGATTGATCTGGTTGCCTCATCCCTAGTTTCTTCAAACAATTCCGATGTGGACGAAATTCCACCAACTCCCTCTATTATGAAGCAAATGAAAGAGATGGTGGTGCCAGAGACACCTCCCTTGTCCCCAAGCCTTTTCGCTGATGACTCTGCAACACCTGAACCATCCGAGGGTCTGCCGGTGGCATCTGCTAACGTAGCTCTGGCAGTGGACACTTCTGATGTTTGCCTTTGCGAACAACCTAACTGCTACTTAAATGGCTGCACCTCAGCCTGTTTTCAGCCCCCCAACACTGCTATCCGTTATCAAACAAACACATGAGACTCTTCATTCTAGGATTTTAACTCAGTACAGGACATCCGATGAATATATCATAGTAAGTGAAGATAACTCAAGACAGTACAAAATTCTTTTTCTAGTTTTTAGGTCTTCCACGCTACAGGTTGTAACATAGGTTTCATGAGATTCTTTCGTGTAAATTTGTTGGCTTAATTCTAAAGCCTGGTTCACACTGGTGTCTTGTGTCTATTGTCTTGTGTCTTAAAGCGTTCACACTGGTGTTTTATGTCTTATGTCCTATGTCTTTTTGTCTAAGACAGACTTGGGCCAGGTTCAACTTTGGTCTTAGGTACAGCCATGCCGTTATTTTAGGGAACAAAATTTTCTTTAAATTTTCTTTTAATTTTCTTTAATTTTCTTTTTCTTTTTCTTGAGAATGAGGAAAATTTCAATAGCACAACTGGGAAGTAGACAGCTGTCACCCCTAATGATGCAAGCAATAAGTGTAAAGATGAAAATATGTACACTAAGCATAGGTAATTGTTGCCAATAGTTTAGACTAGCCCAGCGTGAAGCCATTGAGCAATTTATGCAATTTAAGGAACATTTTCTTTTTCTGTATTTAAAACTCAAATAACGGCATGGCTGTACGTTTTAAGAGATAAACCAATCACATTGCAAATATTCTATCCATTGTCATGTTGATTGGTTGAAAGATTCAAATGTGCGGCCTAAGATAAGAGACACAAGACAGCAGTGTGAACGATTCTGTCTTACATAAAAACTTATGTCTGTCTAACAGACAGACATAAAACAGACATAAACAGAGAAAACAGACATAAAACATAATATATGCGACCTAACACAAAAGACATACAGCAGTGTGAACCAGGCTTAAATTTTTTTGATTCAGAATTCTAGAAAGTTCTGAAGCTACGGAAAAGCTACGTTATGCAGCCTACGGAAAACATTTTCATTTCATGAAAGATACAAAAGTAAATTATGAATAAATGCACTAGCCTTCTTTTCAGTTCGTATTAATAAGTTTATTCCTCTTTACTAATGACAAGATTAACAGGTTTTCTAAAAGAACAAATCGAGAAGAATCTTAGAAGAATCTAAGAATCTACAAGTTAGAGCGAGTTAAGGTTTCAGTACACATAAATTGGTTACGTTCACAATTAAGGAAGCACATACCCCCCTCCCAACAATAGTTTTGGTGAACAAGGCTACGCTCGTAATCATTATCGCTCTCCAAATGCTGTTGAACTCCTGATTAGAGAAATTTCTTATTTTGCAAACTTGAACCTCAAAAAACCAAACAGAGATTGTGGAATTGGTCACAGTTAGAGCCACCTTTTACATGTGGCAGGCAACCGCGTTTCACAAAGTACTTGAATAGTTGGATCAGCATTTTTTCTTTGCATTTTTCAGCACCGGTAAAATGCAAGCAGATTTCGGAAACCTATTCCAGCTTAAGTCTTTAAAAATTTAAAATGTATAGAAACAATTACAAACATTTTTGGTTAAATGCTTGATGGTCAGTTTTACACAGTTTTGCATTCATAAGGTTTTAATAGTGCCAGCAGCTTGATCTATTATTGTAACGAAACTATTGGATGTTTCGACTTTAATCAGCTTGAATATTCAGTGATGCGGAGGCCAAAATTATTTTTATTTGCGAATATATTCATAGATCATGGAAAATGGTTTAGTTTTATCAAATCTTCTCAACTTCAGAATTTAGAAATGTGCGTAAGGCAAGGACTCTTTCACACAAGGTGCAGTACAGTTTAAATAATAAATTGTTTATTCCTCATTGTTCAAATAAACTGAAGTGCTTCCTCGATTTCATAAACGACCGCGTCGAGCTCGTAGGTGCTAAACGGTAGCCGGCAATATGAACAACTCGGATCTACCTGCTGCATCTGCTGAACGTAGCTAAGGCAGTGTCGTCGGGGGGCTGAAAACAGGCTGCGGTGCAGCCATTTAAGTAGCAGTTAGGTTGTTCGCAAAGGCAAACATCAGAAGTGTCCACTGACAGAGCTACGTTAGCAGATGCCACCGGCAGACCATCGGATGGTTCAGGTGTTGCAGAGTCATCAGCGAAAAGGCTTGGGGGCAAGGGAGGTGTCTCTGGCACCACCATCACTTCCATTTGCTTAATAATAGAGGGAGTTGATGGAATTTCGTCCACATCGGAATTGTTTGAAGAAACTGGGGATGAGGCAACCAGATCAATCGCTGGTGGATCCTGGACTGTTGAGAGCGAACCTGTTGGTCATTCATAAACTGAATTACAATTGCAAGGGGTAGCACCAAGTTGTCTTGAGGGCATGGGACGTCGTAAGCATTGTACGATTAGAGATGAGAGATACATGTTTGTCTCTATCAAGAGCAGAAAGATTCTCGCAATCAGCAGAGGCTCTGACTGATAAAAGATGTGAAGTGAATCGCCGTTGTCTTTATCAAGGTTGGTAATGGAGGTGTCGACTTATGCTTAATTATAAAATACTACTTAAAGTTCAGCAGTTTCAGAAATTATGTGGTAATAACGGTTGTCATTAATGGCATTTCTTTTCATTACTACAATAATTCTGTAATCATCCGCTGGTTTTACTATTAATTGACTAGTAATTTTTACAGTAATTGCAGGATCGCCCCCTACTGTTACTGTTTTGATTTAGAAAAGGACAGAGATGATAATGAGTTATAGTTTTGACCTTTGCAAATGCAAATATCCAGCTACGTTTAAGTAGTTAAGCAGGAAACAAAACTTTTATAGTAAATAAATACCACTTAAAGTGAACAGAATCATACGGGGAACACTGTTGAGACAAGTCTGCATGAAACTTTTTTCCGACCTAAAATAAATAATAATTACTAAGAGGTCTGTACACTGCTATTAAACGATATCAAAAAGATAATTGTAAGCTGTTTAACGCCAAATATTAATAACCACAGAACTTTTGTCTATTGGCATTGAAACGACATTCGACATAGAATCGCAAGCAACATGACTCCGAATATTGCTAATTAAAAACACTGCCATTGTTTTCTCTTTATTACAACTGAGGATATAAATTGTAAATATTTACTCGAATGCAACCGCTTTGTTTTCCATCCTTCTGTTCCAATTATTTGTTCAAATCTTCAGTGTAACATGTATACTAGGCATGGGCACGGGTAGTCGGGTACCCGATGGGTACCCGAAAATTTTCGGGTACCCGGGTCCTGCTTCGGTACCCGATATACAGTTAAAACCGGAAAAAACCGGATAAAACCGGATTAATCTGGATCAAGCAAAGAGAAATTTTTTGGCTCAGAAAATTTGTAAACACCGAAAATTTTGGCTAAGAAAATTTGTTACCACCGAAGACTTTCTAAGTATATATATTATAAAACGATACTACAACCGAAAAACGAAGTAATGGGAAGAGGAATTAGTCCTGGTATTTTTCAAACAATTTATAATTTTCTATTTTTAGTTTTGTTTTTAGAATATTAAATTTAACTTGCTCTAATAATTTTTTCTTTCTTTAAATTCCTGTTAGAGCAATATGCAGAAGTCGATGAATTAATTAAAACTTAAAATTCACAAGATATAAACAAAACTTTCGCATCAAATTAGTAACTTTTGCCACAGCTCTGCGTTGTTTTCTAAACTGTAAATGAAGCAATACTAATTACCATTAGATGGTGTCAATGGTAACTGAAATGATTTTGAAAGTTTAATGATTCTATTTAATGTCACATGGTCAATTCCAACGTTGAAAAAGTTCCTTCACTAATGCCCAACGCTCATTAAGTTTCAATTTTTGTCAACTTTAGCTGTTTCTAAGCTGAATTCTGAGCTCAGAAAACGCTCCCAGATTGTTTGAACATCCATTAACCAAATGTTGAGCATACATACGAGCATATTTTGGATGATTCTTAGGTATGCCCACGCCTATAGTGACTGAGAAAGTCTATCCAAGTTAAGGGAGATGGTTACTTTGACTTTCTTCGGATACAGTGGAATCGTAATGACTATAAATGAATTTATTTCAAGGAATATTTAATAAATGTCTTGTAAACGTTTAATAAAAGATCTAAAGGACTTGCACCTCTCATCAGGTTTACGTTTAGTAAAGTTACTTCAAAAGCAAAAGGACAGAGAGAGACAAAGGAAATTGGAGCAATTCTTTTCCGGTAAAAAATTATAAAATTAATCTAAATGGAGAATGTAAACACTAATCTCAACACATAGTCAATTTATTGAGTGAGTGAGTGTAAAATTATACATTTGTTGTCAGTAAAGTGTAGTGTCCGATCACAAAAAATTAAGTTTTACCCAAGACATTTTATTTTTACGTGGTTTCATTAAAGAGGATTTTAAAGGATACGAAAAGAAACTACGTAAAACTTAGTACTTTGTGCAGGTTTTGCTTGTTTGCTGCGTTTTGTGCTGTTCCAATTTCCAGAGACCAGCAGTTGAAGTTAGCCAAATTTTGTAATGGGGATTTGCTCTTATAATCCAAATACTTTCTAAAATTTTGTGAACATTTAAAGGTTAGAGGAAGCAGGCAGGGCAACGATGGAACGAATCTCAGAAAATTTCTGATCTGAGCGCAGTTATAAATAAAAACCAATGGTGTCCGTATCAGCATCAGCTTCTGGCACCGTGACAATTAATTGAAAGTCCCTGCAATCCATTTTAAGTCTTTAAAACTCCTTTCAAATAACTTAGGATTGAAAATCTATCCAATCTAAGCTCAATGTGAATAAAGACCCATGCAAAAAGTTAAATTTCAAGATGGCCAAATCCGAAAAATGGGTTAAAAATGTCTCGGGCACCCGAAAGTGCTCGGGTACCCGGGTAGTGTCGCATTTACCCGACATAGGGCTTCGGGTAGTACCGGGTACCCGGGTCCAAATTTTTGGACCCGTGCCCATGCCTAATGTATACTATATTCTTTGATCTTCAACGATCTTTCATTTTGCGTTGTGGATCCCTCACACATTCCTTCATTATGTTAATTTTTGTTTTAGAGTCGCAGGAAGATTTGCCAGCTACTATATTTGACACTCAGCTATGTTTTATGAAAACGTGGTTTGAAATTTGAATGATACTTAGCACACAGATAAATATCAGCAGTTTAAGCTTGCCACGGACCACAAAATAAGTGCCTATTACACTGTTTCAAATAAGAAATGATTGCATAATTTAGCAAAATGCTTTTTCAGTATGCTTTATCCGCATGACCAGAAGGCTTGGTCAGCATGACGAGCATACATGTGCTTGGGGGGTTTCACCCCCACAGACCTGGTGCTCACCCCCCCCCCCCCAGAGGGGTCCCTTACTCCCCCCCAGAATCCGGATTTTTCCGGTTTTTGTGCAAAAAAACCGGAAAAATCCGGTTTTCCGAGGCCGCCGGCTCACCCCCCCCCCCAGAATTTCCCCTCCTGCACATGTCTCATGACAAGAATGCTTGGTCAGCATGACAAGAATGCTTGCTCAGCATGGCACGAATGCTTGGTCAGCATGACAATAAAGCTTGGTTCGCATTATTCTGATTGACTTAAATTTACAAATGCTTGGTCAGCATGGCAAATCTCGCAATAATGCTTTGTCAGCTTGACAAATTTCGCAATAGGGGAAGCTCCACTCATCGCGGAAGTCGTTGGTTGAAAAGCTTGCAAGGATTTCACAGCATTATGTTGCCAAGTCCAGCCATGCTTTGAGTGCCTTTTACCGTTCTAAGCAAATTGTAAAATAAATTGACTCCTTTGCTGCAGCAGCGCCTTTGTGCGATTTGCACGCTCCAGCATTTAGCCTAGTTGCGGGAGTCGGCAATCTTCATAGAAGAGGAAGTAGAAGGGAAACCCCGCTCGATTTTTTTCTTAGGAGCACAACTAACATTGTACCCCGAACCTGCAGCTATGTCGGAATAGAGTGCTGTCATTGAGAACAACTTTAACTTGAAACTTTCGATTTGTTTAAAATTCAAAATAACCATGGCATATTGGATGTCATTCAAGAGGAAATTGATCAGAGATTCTAAAACTGTAAAAACTTTTTCAAAATTTTTAATTTTTTTAATATGCAAATGAGGTTTCGATATTTCAAAAGTGAAAATAACCATCGCAGGTTGAGTGTCATTCAAAAGGAAATTGATCAGAGATTCCAAAAATGAAAATTTTTTCAAAATTTTAAAATTTTTTAGTAGGCAACTGCATCACGTGAAAAGAATTGGTTCTCCAACCCATAAACGATGTCTCTTTAAATGCTGGCTCCATATCGTTGTGAATAATTCGAGCCAATGTTTGAGGCTGTGAGGTTCTAAATGTTCGTGCCTTTTGAAAATAAAAAACCGTCTCCATGTGAATTCAGGTTCGCGTCGAAGTGTGTGATGCTAAATATGAATTCCTAGAGTTCTCCTCCTAAGCTAATAAGCTTATTAGAAGTACAGATGTAAGTTTACTTGATACGAAGCTAGAACAAACAAAGCCTTTTCGCACAGAAGAAAGAATAACTACACTTTGATCACTTCTCACCAACTGTAGAAAAACAGCAAAATAATTGAGAGTCAAGGACAATGACAGACCCCAACTTGGACTCTAGGGACGACCTATCCCAATGATCTGACCATACTCAGCTGGCCACTAGAGCTCTCCTCCCAACCCCTTTATAGTGGAAAGAAATTAACAAAGTCAGACATTTACATAATTTAAAATGATTGATTGTTTGTCAAAATATCGTCAATCAATAAGGCGCACTTGTCTTAGATAATTAAGCTTTAGGTGAAAATGTTCTGCGAAAATAGAATACAATTATAAATAGCATGTAGTGCTAACTTTACAGCAACATGAACTAGTCTTAATGTAGATTTCACTACTTACGCTTAGACTTAACATGATAACTGACTAATATTCACACGGCTCCGCCTCTGGGGTGTTTTGAAGTTTTGATTAGTTTTCAGGAGACTTAAATTAAAGCTTTTTATGAACTCTGCTTATGCTAGGCTCCCACAAATACGAACTTTTATGTTCTTGTGGTGAATCTCTCAAATCAGACCTCTGTGGTAACATACTGACTGTTAATAAATTTATCAATTGAACGATCAGTGGAATTTGCCTTCGAATTATTATTGGGGTGTATATTGCAAAATTTTGCTGATAGCGGTTGATGGTTGTGTTTAGAATTTGACATAAAGGGGGCACTAGCTTCGAAAGTCACAATAAAAATGACAGTAAAATACAGATACAATTTCGAATTTTATTTGTTTTATGTATCTTCGTATGTATGTTTGTATTATTTATCTTCAATATTTTTTGAAATTTTCAGATTTTTCATACATCTTTTTGAGTCATTGCCCCTCTTTGAAGATTGATATCGACAGAATTAAGGATAAGTGCTAGTTTTGGTAAACAAAACTGCATAATAGAACAGAGTAGATTATTATCTGTCCAAAATTATTTGTGATTAAAATCCCCCGGCAAACTGACAAAAATATGCAGATGATTTGCATATTTGTTTCTTGAATCTTGTCTTAGGTATTTTCATTAGCTCAATTCATTGATATTGAATGATTGAGTGAAGGAATGTGTTCTATTCGTATGTTATCCATGTCCCTGTCTGAAAGTGTTTGCAACTTGCATAGCCAGAAACTATTTCTTTTTGAAAAATTGTACTGTGGAACATAAGTTCACACTATAGTTTGAGAAAGTATGGAAACCTGGAATAGCATGACCCAGAGTAGGCTTAGGGGAAGTAGGGGACTGGAACGTAGTTACCGCTACTGAAAGCAGTGATAAGCCTTTGTAATCCTGCTCTCTTGCTCCGTACCCATGTCACCCGACGAGGTGACGGTTGAGACACTTCACAACACTGAGATTTTACTTTCAAGTGGTTTATATTAGTCGAATATATTAGTTGTCGTTGAAAGGATAATGTGACCCACCGGTGGGTCACAGCCAAGACTGAAAGGTATCAAACGCTTCAACGCACATTATTCAACACGGGCAATGCATTAATTTATCGCTTGTGCGACAGTCAAAAACGTGGAGTATGGATAATATTTATATTCATGTGTGAGTTGCGACTCACCGGTTATTCACGTGGCTAAGCGGAAAGTAAGTAAAGTTTGTACCCCACCCGTGAGTCACATATGTTAATGTGAGGATTTGGAAAGTTTCTCCCTTAGTAGCTTTCCTGTTGTAAGTTTCGTGTACCCAGTTGGTTTCTGAGAGGTTTTCCAGGTGCTTTTGCAGCTGCCGATGCCTCCCTCAGTAAAACAAAATACACTTTCCTGCTATAATTATGATGATAACTGTACAGTTTTAAGAATACAGAGAAGTGTTGGAGGACAGACAGAAGACATCGATGATACACCAGAGTCACGCACTGAAAAATGGACATACCCCCGGGTTTGCTTCTGATCCCACCCATCTGCGCTAGGGGTTTGAGCATCGAAAAAAGCTGTGCTCCACTGCTATGCGCATGATCACTTAATGGAGGTTAGATAATTCTGAGCTGAAAGGCCACACGACGGGCTCCCTCCAGCCTCCCACTGAGTTGTTTGAGTTACCCTATTGTTTGAGACAGTGCAACAGGCACTTATTTTGTGGTCTATGGCAAGCTTTAACTGTTGGTATTTATCTGTGTGCTAAGTATTCATTCATTCATTCAAATTTCAAACCACGTTTTCATAAAACATAGCTGAGTGTCAAAGCAAAACCAGCGGATGATTACAAAACTATTTGTAGTAATGAAAAGGAATGCATTAATGACAACCATTATTTCCACATAATTTCTGAAACTGCTGAATCTAAGTAGTCTTTTCAAAATTAAACATAAGCCGTCGCCTGCGCCTCCATTACCAACCCTGATAAAGATAACGGCGGTTCACCTCACATTTTCTATCAGTCAGAGCTTCTGCTTATTGCGAGAATCTTTCTTCTCCTGATAGAACCAAACATGTATCCTCATGTCTAATCGTACTATGCTTTTGTGCTGTGACAGCAAACGATGTCCCATGCCCTCTAGATAACTCGGTGCTACCACTTGCAATTGTAATTCACTTTATGAATGACCAGCAGGTTCGCTCTCAACAGTCCAGGATCCACCAGTGATTGATCTGGTTGCCTCATCCCCAGTTTCTTCAAACAATTCCGATGTGGACGAAATTCCATCAACTCCCTTCATTATGAAGCAAATGGAAGTGATTGTGGTGCCAGAGACATCTCCCTTGTCCCCAAGCCTTTTCCCTGATGATTCTGCAACACCTAAACCATCCGAGGGTCTGCCGGTTGCATCTGCTAACGTAGCTCTGTCAGTGGACAGTTGTAATGTGTGCCTTTGCGAACAACCTATCAGCTACATAAATGGCTGCACCGCAGCCTCAGCCCCCCGACACTGCCTTAGCTACGTTCAGCAGATGCAGCAGGTAGATCCGAGTTGTTCATGGTGCCGGCGACCTTTTACCACCTACGAGCACGACGCGATCGTTTATGAAGGCGAGGAAGTATGTTCAGTTTATTTGAACAATGAGGTATATTAATTAAACTATACTGCACCTTGTGTGAAAGGGTCCTTACGCACATGTCAAAATTTTGAAGTTGAGAAAATTTGATAGAACCAAACTATTGTCCATGATCTCTAAATATCTTCACAAATACAAATAACTTTGGGCTGCGCATCACTGAATATTCAAGCCGATTAAAGTCTAAACATGAAATTGTTTCGTTACAATAATAGATAAAGCTGCTGGCATTATCAAAACCCTATAAATGCAAAATTGTGTTACATTGATCTCTATGTTTGATTTTTTGAGGTTCAAGTTTGCAAAATTAGAAATTTCTCTAATCAGAAGTTCAACAGCGTTTGGAGAGCGATAATGATAGCGAGCGTAGCCTTGATCACCAAGGTGAACTATTGTTGGGGTATGTGCTATAGTGTCTTCCGTAATTGTGAACGGAACCAATTTATATGTACTAAAACCTTAACTCGCTCTAAATTGTAGATTCTTAGATTCTTCTAAGATTCTTCTCGATTTGTTCTTTTAGAAAACCTGTTAATCTCGTCATTAGTAAAGAGCAATAAACTTATTAATGCTAACGGAAAAGAAGGCTAGTGCATTTATTCATAATTTACTTTTGTATCTTTCATGAAATAAAAATGTTTTCCGTAGGCTGCATTAGAACTCTCTAGAATTCTGAATCAAAAAATTTAAGCCTGGTTCACACTGCTGTCTTATGTCTTTTGTGTTAGGTCGCATATCCTATGTTTTATGCCTGTTTTCCCTGTTTATGTCTGTTTTAAGTCCGTCTGTTAGACAGACATAAGTTTTTATAAAGACAGAATCGTTCACACTGCTGTCTTATGTCTTATGTCTTTTGTGTTATGTCGCATGTCTTATCTTTTATGTCTGTTTATCTGCTAAGGTCTGTTTTATGTCATTCTGTTAGACAGACTTAATTTTTTATGTGAGACTATGAATCGTTCACACTGCTGTGTTGTGTCTCTTGTCTTTAGGCTGCACATTTGAATCTTTCAACCAATCAAAATGACAATGGCTAGACTATCTGCAATGTGATTGGTTTATCTCTTAAGACATACTACCGTTATTTGAGGGGAAAGAAAATGAAAGAAAATGATAAATTTTCTTTGAATAAAGAAAATATTTCTTAAGGTGCTGGTATCGCTTTGTGTAAATTTGACGTTAGAGGGTCCAACTTTTTATGAAAGTGGATGTAACTTTCCATGTATGTTATTTTAGTGCTTTTTGACATTCTGGGACCAGTCCCACATCACTAGGCGCAGAGATAAGAAAGGTTTTGTTTTTGCCATTATTCTCTGGGTACGTCGTAGATACACCAGATTGGTTGTTGTGGCTGGAAAGAGAGCACCAAAATGAACATTTTATGCTTTTACAACCTTTGAGCTATCTCTAGTGGTTAACGCTTTTCCAAAAACGATTTTCCGGGTCAAAAAATGGCCACTTTTGAAGAAATCAGTTATTTCAAAATTACTGCCAAATCCTGCAGACAATTTTGGCTGACTTATACTCAATCGATACATCGTCCAATTGCACATTTTATCAATGCTTATTCGTTTTATTTCGTTGCTTTAAGCTAGAGAAATCGCCTAATGGGTCCGGACCAACAGGTATTAGTCTCGGACATGTCCATACAATGGTTTTTATTTGTCTCAGACATGTCCGAGACTAATTTTAGTCGATTTTAATTTTACAATTTTAATTTTAATTTTAGTAATTTTAATACTGTCGATTGGTTAATATTTCAGTGCTAAAACGACGTCGGCTTAGCCACCAAGTCGTTCGCAATGCAATATTCTATTGTGAACTGAACCTTTTTTAGCTAACTGTGCCATCAAAGCTTAACTTGCTCTAACTTGCAGATACTACATTTCAGACACATAGTTCTATTAGAAAGGTTGTTCAGCTAATCAATAGTTATCGAAAGATACCCAATTTGACTATATTTTGGAAATTTCAAAAATTGACTATTTTTACACATAACAAGGTCAAATGAGCCGTCAAAGGAGGAGTTAACAACGGATCAGGAAGATAGCAAATGACTCGAAAGTTAGTAAGCACTAGAAAGTTTTAATAACTTAAAACCACCATTTGTCTCGAAAGTTTGACTCAAAAGTGCAAAATGCCTCGAAATATTTCTAGACTTTTTACAAACTTTCGAGAAAGTACTGGCATAGGCATTGAGCATTCTGAGTACAAATCACATGATCTGATCGTGATGATCATCTGAATTCTTGGAAATCCGTTGTATCGTTACAGATTATTTCGATTGTCCCGACTGTTTGTCCAGACTAATTTTTGTCCGGACTGTTTCATTTGTCAGGCCCTTTGTCTGGACTAGTAAAAGAATTGTTCTCAGACTAATTAGATTTAGTCCGGACTATTAGAGTATTGTCTAGGACGGTGGAAATTAGTCTCGGACATGTCTGAGACAAAACATTTTATGTCTCGGACATGTCGCGGACAAAAGAATTAGTCTCAGACATGTCCGAGACTAAGATGTTTGCTAGTCCAGACTATTTTTTTCAGACATTGGTCCGGACAAACCTTAGTCTCAGACATGTCCGAGACTAATTTTTAGTCAGTCCGGACTAAGACTACATTCCTCGGATAGTTAAACGTGACGGACCCATAAAAACCGTTTTAACAAAACTACGATTATTTTGTTTTGAAAATCGATTTCTCAAAAGCTACCCGATTGATTCGTGTGACCTTTGGCAGAATGAAAATTCGTACTATTGCCGAGGGACATTTTCTCGGTTTGAGCCAACACGTCTTCAGTCACGAGAAAACTGAATACAAAGTTGCGAAATTTCGTGTCACCGCCCATTTACCAGATTTTTTGGAGTATTGAGACATGTTGAGCCAAATTCAAAAAATGTCCCTCGCCCCACATGTCCTCCATATCATGCCACAGAAAGAATGTTTAGCCGATTCTACAGTTTTGAGAAATCGATGTTCAAAAGTTTTGGTCAATATTCAACCTGTCAGATGTCAGCATGTCAGAAACTGTTTGCTATTTTTGCTTATTTTGCTAGTTTCGTAGCTCTTGTGAATGTACAGATTATAAGCTTTAAAACTATGTATACAGCTCTTTCTAACTCCCAAAATTGCGAAAGTTATAACGTTTCAAAAAATCACCACAAAAGCACTGCACAGGATACCAGCATCTTAAATTCCATAAATTAATCAATGGCTTCACGCTGGGCTAAGGCTAACTATTGGTGAACAATTACCTATGCTTAGTGTACATATTTTCGTCTTAACACTTATTGCTTGCATCATTGAGGGTGACAGCTGTCTACTTCCCAGTTGTGTTATTAAATTTTCCTCATTCTCAAGAAAAAGAAAAAGAAAATTAAAGAAAATTTAAAGAAAATTTTGTTCCCTCAAATAACGGCATGGCTGTACCTTGACAAAATTTGAGCCTAGTCCAAGTCTGTCTTAAAGACAAAAAGGCATGAGACATAAGACATAAAACACCAGTGTGAATGCCTTAAGACACAAGACAATAGAAACAAAACACCAGTGTGAACCAGGCTTTAGCATTAAGCCAACAAATTTACACGAAAGAATCTCATGAAACCTACGTCACAACCTGTAGCGTGGAAGACCTAAAATTTGAAAAAGAATTTTGTACTGCCTTGAGTTATCTTCACTTACTATGATATATTCATCGGATGTCATGAACTGAGTTAAAATCCTAGACTGAAGAGGCTCATGTGTTTGATTGATTGATAGCTTACGCTCAGTAAACTGCATTTTGGAACTTTTGAGTCTAGTAGTTATTTTAATAGACGACTAAAGAGGCACTGCATTTGGTGCTTCGGCCGGGTACGACATCCGGCCGCGTATTTAGAAAATGCAAATCTCCTACGCGCATTGGAAACTGCACAGCGTCTACGCACATAGCTTTAGAAAGTGCACTGCGTATGCGCGCAACATGTTACACTGAAATGTGGAAAAAGTAGGCAAAATACAGGTACGCACACATTTCAGCTTATTTCTCTACAACGAAGAGCGATTTCACAATAAATAAACAATCGTCCCCAGCTATTTGATGGAGGTATCGAATGATATAACCGATGTCTCGCGAAAAATTTACTTGAGTCTGCAAAAATTCTGGAAAATTGTGTTAAAAATATTTTAGAAAAGCAACATTAGTTTCGTGGCATGCATTAAAAAGAGCAAATGTCAAGCTACATTTTGATATAAAAATGGCTTCTTAACTCCACGTAATGAATGAGTAATAATGGTGCAAAGTTTATGTGACCAAGGGGAATCACCACCTTAAAGAGTGTTGTCCCACCTCCGCCACCACACAAATAAAACCCCAAGAGAGGAATCAGAGTACGCGGCGGGGAGAGTTGGAGTTCAGAAACAAAAAGGAAAAAGGGTTATGAATTACGAAGAGCAAGAAACTCCCAACTGCCTAACGAGTCGCGTTGTGGGATATTATCCATTAGGGGATTCTGGATTGACTGCGCAACAGCGCAGCACTAAAAAGTACGCGTGGTGTTATCTTCATATGTGTAGCGTAAAGTGTATTCTATTTCATGAAATTGTGCAACTTTGAGTTATTTTGACATTTGTCTTATTCAAGAATGACAAAGATGATTTCTTTTTGGGCTAGCTACCCCACTAGCACAAAGTGTATAAAAGAGAGAGAAAGTGTAGTTTTAGCGTAGTTGGTACATTTGTCAGCGAAGGGGTCGGGTGTTGTCTGCTAGTTGGGTAGGTGATTTGGGGCCAGGTTTAGGTGTAGCGGGAGTGGGTAACGCCATCCCTTGTACTCTTTACTTTTCACGATCATGTTCCCTATGTATTTTCTAGTGTTTTTGTACGTCTATGCTAAAGTCTGAACGAGTATTTTGTGTTCGCTGTAGTAAAGTCTAGCGGTTATTCCATTGGCTAATTATAGGGAACGGTCGTCAAATGTGCATATAAGTGTTACTACTTTAGTTTACTCGCCTACTCTCGATTCTCTTATCTTCTCTTATCTCGCTAGGACTGGATATCACACACTGAACACCTATCTGCAATCGTTGACTGAAGTCCGATACAGCAGTTTATCATCGAGGTACACGCAGAGTATCTCACAAATAGTGGCGACCGTGATTTTTCAGTAGATGTCCAAAGTTCTAGCTTTTGCTGAGAAAAAGGGAACACGATAAGCGAGAAAAGCAGAGAGCACAATTGTGGGGGCTCTTATCATATTTTGACGGACCGGTTGATCTTGACAGAGGTACTCCTATGGCCTCCAAATAAAATTGCAAAATCGGGAGGTCGTGGTCGGGGGGGTGCTCCCCCAACGCTAGCCCGGGAGGAACTGCCCCGGGTATTGGAAGGGGGACCCCCAGAAGACCGGAAGGCTACGTACCCGATCTCCCCCCCCACAATTATGGGAAGGCCAAAATTCTAAGGCGGAACCGGCAACAGATAGAGGATCGGGGGCGAGGGGGACCCTCCCGGATTCCCCCCCCCCCACCCACAAGTTCACGGCGGACTCAGTCCCAGTTAGGGATTTCTACCTCCACGGCCACGCCTACATCTTCTGAGGCCCCGTATGGCGGTCATCTTAGCAAAACTTCTGGGGGGGCCTGTGACTTTTCACAGGACAAGGACTCTTTCACACAAGGTGCAGTACAGTTTAAATAATATTCCTCATTGTTCAAATAAACTGAAGTGCTTCCTCGATTTTATAAACGACCGTGTCGTGCTCGTAGGTGCTAAAAGGTAGCCGGCACTATGAACAACTCGGATCTACCTGCTGCATCTGCTGAACGTAGCTAAGGCAGTGTCGTCGGGGGGCTGAAAACAGGCTGCGGTGCAGCCATTTAAGTAGCAGTTAGGTTGTTCGCAAAGGCAAACATCAGAAGTGTCCACTGACAGAGCTACGTTAGCAGATGCCACCGGCAGACCATCGGATGGTTCAGGTGTTGCAGAGTCATCAGCGAAAAGGCTTGGGGGCAAGGGAGGTGTCTCTGGCGCCACCATCACTTCCATCTGCTTAATAATAGAAAGAGTTGATGGAATTTCGTCCACATCGGAATTGTTTGAACAAACTGGGGATGAGGCAACCAGATCAATCGCTGGTGGATCCTGGACTGTTGAGAGCGAACCTGTTGGTCATTCATAAACTGAATTACAATTGCAAGGGGTAGCACCAAGTTGTCCTGAGGGCATGGGACGTCGTTTGCTGTCACAGCACTAAAGAATTGTACGATTAGAGATGAGAGATACATGTTTGTCTCTATCAAGAGCAGAAGGATTCTCGCAATCAGCAGAGGCTCTGACTGATAGAAGATGTGAAGTGAATCGCCGTTGTCTTTATCAGGGTTGGTAATGGAGGTGTCGACTTATGCTTAATTATGAAAATACTACTTAAACTTCAGCAGCTTCAGAAATTATGTGGTAATAACGGTTGTCATTAATGGCATTTCTTTTCACTACTACGAATAATTCTGTAATCATCCGCTGGTTTTACTATTAATTGACTAGTAATTTTAATTTTTACAGTAATTACAGGATCACCCCCTACTGTTACTGATTTGATTTAGAAAAGGACAGAGATGATAATGAGTTATAGTTTTACCTTTGCAAATGCAAATATCCAGCTACGTTTAAGTAGTTAAGCAGGAAACAAAACTTTTATGGTCAATAAATACCACTTAAAGTGAACACAATCATACGGGGAACACTGTTGACACAAGTCTGCATGAAACTTTTTTCCGACCTAAAATAAATAATAATCACTAAGAGGTCTGCACACTGCTATTAAACGATATCAAAAAGATAATTGTAAGCTGTTTAACGCCAAATATTAATAACCACAGAACTTTTGTCTATTGGCATTGAAACAACATTCGACATAGAATCGCAAGCAACATGACTCCGAATATTGCTAATTAAAAACACTGCCACTGTTTTCTTTTTATTACAACTGAGGATATGAATGGTAAATATTTACTCTAATGCAATCGCTTTGTTTTCCATCCTTCTGTTCCAATTATTTGTTCAAATCTTCACTGTAACTAGGCATGGGCACGGGTAGTCGGGTACCCGACGGGTACCCGATATCCAGTTAAAACCGAAAAAAACCGGAAAAACCGGATTAATCTGGATCAAGCAAAGAGAAATTTTTTGGCTCAGAAAATTTGTAACCACCGAAAATTTTTGGCTAAGAAAATTTGTTACCACCGAAGACTTTCTAAGTATATATATATTATATATATATTATTATATATTATTATTATAATTATTATTATTATTATTATATATTATAAAACGATACTATAACCGAAAAACGAAGTAATGGGAAGAGGAATGAGTTCTGGTATTTTTCAAACATTTTATAATTTTCTATTTTTAGTTTGTTTTTAAAATATTAAATTTACCTTGCTCTAATAATTTTTTCTTTCTTTAAATTCCTGTTAGAGCAATATGCAGAAGTCGATGAATTAATTAAAACTTAAAATTCACAAGAAATAAACAAAACTGTTCGCATCAAATTAGTGACTTTTGCCACAGCTCTGCGTTGTTTTCTAAACTGTAAATAAAGCAATACTAATTACCATTAGATGGTGTCAATGGTAACTGAAATGATTTTGAAAGTTTAATGATTCTATTTAATGTCACATGGTCAATTTCAACGTTGAAAAAAGTTCCTTCACTAATGCCCAACGCTCATTAAGTTTCAATTTTTGTCAACTTTAGCTGTTTCTAAACTGAATTCTGAGCTCAGAAAACGCAGTTATAAAATAAAAACCAATGGTGTCCGTATCAGCATCAGCTTCTGACACCGTGACAATTAATTGAAAGTCCCTGTAATCCATTTTAAGTCTTTAAAACTCCTTCAAATAACTTAGGATTGAAAATCTATCCAATCTAAGCTCAATGTGAATAAAGACCCATGAAAAAAGTTAAATTTCAAAGTGGCCAAATCAGAAAAATGGGTTAAAAATTTCTCGGGTACCCGAAAGTGCTCGGGTACCCGGGTACCCGGGTAGTGTCGCAATTACCCGACATAGGGCTTCGGGTAGTACCGGGTACCCGGGTCCAAATTTTTTCATTCCTCATTATGTTAATTTTTGTTTTAGAATCGCAGGAAGATTTGCCAGCTACTATATTTGACACTCAGCTATGTTTTATGAAAACGTGGTTTGAAATTTGAATGATACTTAGCACACAGATAAATATCAACAGTTTAAGCTTGCCACGGACCACAAAATAAGTGCCTATTACACTGTCTCAAACAAGAAATGATAGCATAATTTAGCAAAATACTTTTTCAGTACGCTTTATCAGCATGACCAGAAGGCTTGGTCAGCGTGACGAGCATACATGTGCTTGGGGGGTTTCACCCCCCCCCCCCAGACCTGGTGCTCACCGCCCCCCAGAGGGGTCCCTTACCCCCCAGAATCCGGATTTTTCTGGTTTTTTGGGCAAAAAACCGGAAAAATCCGGTTTTCAGGCGGCCCTCGGCCACCGGCTCACCCCCCCCCCCCATGAATTTCCCCTCCTGCACATGTCTGATGACGAGGATGTTTGGTCAGCATTATTCTGATTGGCTGAAATTTGCAAATGCTTGGTCAGCATGACAAGAATGCTTGGTCAGCATGACGAGCATACATGTGCTTGGGTGGTTTCACCTCCCCCCCCCCAGACCTGGTGCTCACCGCCCCCCCCAGAGGGATCCGGATTTTTCTTTTTCTGGTTTTTTGGGCACCCGGGTGCTCGGGTAGTGTCGCAATTACCCGACATAGGGCTTCGGGTAGTACCGGGTACCCGGTAAGAAAGTGCTCGGGTACCCGGGTACCCGAGTAGTGTCGCAATTACCCGACATAGGGCTTCGGGTAGTACCGGGTACCCGGGTCCAAATTTTTGGACCCGTGCCCATGCCTAATGTATACTATATTTTTTGATCTTCAACGATCTTTCATTTTGCGTTGTGGATCCCTCACACATTCCTTCATTTGGTTAATGCTGACCAAACATTCTCGTCGTCAGACATGTGCAGGAGGGTAAATTCTGGGGGGGGGGTGAGCCGGTGGCCGAGGGCCGCCGGAAAACCGGATTTTTCCGGTTTTTTGCCCAAAAAACCAGAAAAAGAAAAATACGGATTCTGGGGGGTGAGGGACCCCTCTGGGGGGGGGGGTGAGCAGCAAGTCTGGGGGGGGGGTGAAACCCCCCCAAGCACATGTATGCTCGTCATGCTGACCAAGCATTTACACAAATGTATAATTTTACACTCACTCACTCAATAAATTGACTATGTGTTGAGATTAGTGTTTACATTTTCCATTTAGATTAATTTTATAATTTTTTACCGGAAAAGAATTGCTCCAATTTCCTTTCCCTCTCTCTGTCCTTTTGCTTTTGAAGTAACTTTACTAAACGTAAACCTGATGAGAGCTGCAAGTCCTTTAGAACTTTTATTAAACGTTTACAAGACATTTATTAAATATTCCTTGAAATAAATTCATTTATAGTCATTACGATTCCACTGTATCCGAAGAAAGTCAAAGTAACCATCTCCCTTAACTTGGATAAACTTTCTCAGTCACTATAGGCGTGGGCATACCTAAGAATCATCCAAAATATGCTCGTATGTATGCTCAACATTTGGTTAATGGATGTTCAAACAATCTGGGAGCGTTTTCTGAGCTCAGAATTCAGTTTAGAAACAGCTAAAGTTGACAAAAATTGAAACTTAATGAGCGTTGGGCATTAGTGAAGGAACTTTTTCAACGTTGAAATTGACCATGTGACATTAAATAGAATCATTAAACTTTCAAAATCATTTCAGTTACCATTGACACCATCTAATGGTAATTAGTATTGCTTCATTTACAGTTTAGAAAACAATGCAGAGCTGTGGCAAAAGTCACTAATTTGATGCGAACAGTTTTGTTTATATCTTGTGAATTTTAAGTTTTAATTAATTCATCGACTTCTGCATATTGCTCTAACTGGAATTTAAAGAAAAAAATTATTAGAGCAAGGTAAATTTAATATTTTAAAAACAAAACTAAAAATAGAAAATTATAAAATGTTTGAAAAATACCAGGACTAATTCCTCTTCCCATTACTTCGTTTTTCGGTTATAGAATCGTTTTATAATATATATTAAATTTTATAATATCGGGTACCCGAAGCAGGACCCGGGTACCCGAAAATTTTCGGGTACCCGGGTACCCGACTACCCGTGCCCATGCCTAGTATACATGTTACAGTGAAGATTTGAACAAATAATTGGAACAGAAGGATGGAAAACAAAGCGATTGCATTCGAGTAAATATTTACCACTTATATCCTCAGTTGTAATAAAAAGAAAACAATGGCAGTGTTTTTAATTAGCAATATTCGGAGTCATGTTGTTTTCGATTCTATGTTGAATGTCGTTTCCATGCCAATAGACAATAGTTCTGTGGTTATTAATATTTGGCGTTAAACAGCTTACAATTATCTTTTTGATATCGTTTAATAGCAGTGTACAGACCTCTTAGTGATTATTATTTATTTTAGGTCGGAAAAAAGTTTCATGCAGACTTGTGTCAACAGTGTTCCCCGTATGATTCTGTTCACTTTAAGTGGTATTTATTGACCATAAAAGTTTTGTTTCCTGCTTAAACTACTTAAACGTAGCTGGATATTTGCATTTGCAAAGGTCAAAACTATAACTCATTATCATCTCTGTCCTTTTCTAAATCAAATCAGTAACAGTAGGGGGTGATCCTGTAATTACTGTAAAAATTACTAGTCAATTAGTAGTAAAACCAGCGGATGATTACAGAATTATTCGTAGTAATGAAAAGAAATGCCATTAATGACAACCGTTATTACCACATAATTTCTGAAACTGCTGAACTTTAAGTAGTATTTTCATAATTAAGCATAAGTCGACACCTCCATTACCAACCCTGATAAGACAACGGCGATTCACTTCACATCTTCTATCAGTCAGAGCCTCTGCTGATTGCGAGAATCTTTCTGCTCTTGATAGAGACAAACATGTATCTCTCATCTCTAATCCAATGCTTTAGTGCTGTGACAGCAAACGACGTCCCATGCCCTCAAGACAACTTGGTGCTACCCCTTGCAATTGTAATTCAGTTTATGAATGACCAACAGGTTCGCTCTCAACAGTCCAGGATCCACCAGCGATTGATCTGGTTGCCTCATCCCCAGTTTCTTCAAACAATTCCGATGTGGACGAAATTCCATCAACTCTTTCTATTATTAAGCAGATGGAAGTGATGGTGGCGCCAGAGACACCTCCCTTGCCCCCAAGCCTTTTCGCTGATGACTCTGCAACACCTGAACCATCCGATGGTCTGTCGGTGGCATCTGCTAACGTAGCTCTGTCAGTGGACACTTCTGATGTTTGCCTTTGCGAACAACCTAACTGCTACTTAAATGGCTGCACCGCAGCCTGTTTTCAGCCCCCCGACGACACTGCCTTAGCTAAGTTCAGCAGATGCAGCAGGTAGATCCGAGTTGTTCATAGTGCCGGCTACCTTTTAGCACCTACGAGCACGACACGGTCGTTTATGAAATCGAGGAAGCACTTCAGTTTATTTGAACAATGAGGAATATTATTTAAACTGTACTGCACCTTGTGTGAAAGAGTCCTTGCCTTACTCACATTTCTAAATTCTGAAGTTGAGAAGATTTACAAGACGTCCAAAAACACTAGAATATACAAAGGGAACATGATAGTGAAAAGTAAATAGTACAAGGGATGGCGTTACCCACTCCCGCTACACCTAAACCTGGCCCCAAATCACCTACCCAAGTAGCAGACAACACCCGACCCCTTCGCTGACAAATGTTCCAACTGACCTAAAACTACACTTTCTCTCTCTTTTATACACTTTGTGCTAGTGGGGTAGCTAGCCCATAAAGAAATCATATGAAGATGACCCCACGTGTACTTTTTAGTGCTGCGCTGTTGCGCAGTCAATCCAGAATCCCCTAATGGATAATATCCCACAACGCGACTCGTTAGTCAGTTGGGAGTTTCTTGCTTGGCGTACGGTCGGACCTTTAAGTTGGGGGCCCTTCCATCTTGAGTTTTTCCGCCCGCGTTCGTAAGTTCTTTTTCCCTTTTTTTCTTTTAAAATTTCTATCTACTCACAGGATTAACCCTCTTCGTAATTCATAACCCTTTTTCCTTTTTGTTTCTGTTTAACTCCTGACTCTCCCTTCCCCTTTCCCTTGCTACTTTGCGGGGTTGCCCCCGTCCCCCGGGTCTATCTTCGGTAGCTATCTCCCCCTCCCCTGGAATATTTGCTGGTACCCCCTCCTCTCTTGCTGGCTTATTAATTTTGTGATTTTTATTGTCCTGTTGCATGCATGCCACGAAACTAATGTTACTTTTCTAAAATATTTTTAACACATTTTAGAAGAAGTATAATTTTCCAGAATTTTTGTAGACTCAAGTAAATTTTTTCGCGAGACATCGGTTATATCATTCGATACCTCCATCAAATAGCTGGGGACGATTTTTTATTTATTGTGAAATCGCTCTTCGTTGTAGAGAAATGAGCTGAAATGTGTGCGTACCTGTATTTTGCCTACGTTTTCCACATTTGTCAAGCGATTACTATAGCTAGAAAGCAGCAATCGGGGCAACTAAAAAATCGTCCCTGGGTATATTTGTGCCGAACACATTTGTTCAGTAGCAGCCCTCCAGCTTGCATGGTGAATGTTCCACAATCTTTGGAAAAAATTGGTCATGTTTTTGCAAAAACTACCTTTTAATGATAGCAGCCTATAGGATAGCAGTTGGAAGACGATCATGCGTCGGATAATTTGTCCCTGTGAAACCTTCAGATCGACGCCCTTAATTTGATTTTACGGTTTGCGTAGTTCAAAAAATGTTGGATTATTTGATTTCTGCAAAAATGACAAGTTTTCGACGCCAAAATAAGAAAATCGGCTATATCTCACGGTAGAGAAGAGCTAGAAACATGCTTTAAAAAGCAAAAATGTGAAGCTCAATGAGATCCTTCGAATGAATATAGTCATAACTGTATAGCAGCTGCCAAACGTTCAGAAATGGGAAAAACCACTTTGACCGGAAATCTCGAATTTTTGAATCGGGATTGCGCGGAGGGTGTTAGAACACTAAAAGAACGTATTTCGGAAAGTTTCATCAAATTTCATTTTGATTTACGCCGCCAAATAACAATATGTGCCCAAAAGGAATCACCACCTTAAAAGGCTCCAGTTGTCTCTTACTACTTAATTAATTTTATTAACTCTGTTTATCTGTCACTTTTTCGTAGCTAAGTAGATTTCTGGGAATAGCTCGGAAATTGGATATAACTGAGCCCAGAACTGTGTGTGTGCCCATCTTTTATCGGGCGCCTCCTTGGCGTCCCCCTAAATTATCCCTCCCCTTTTTGCGAGGCAAGTCGGTGGATTAGTAAAACCGTAAAAAAGTAAAAATTATTAGGAGTAGTAAAACCAGCGGATGATTACAGAATTATTCGTAGTAATGAAAAGAAATGCCATTAATGACAACCGTTATTACCACATAATTTCTGAAACTGCTGAACTTTAAGTAGTATTTTCATAATTAAGCATAAGTCGACACCTCCATTACCAACCCTGATAAGACAACGGCGATTCACTTCACATCTTCTATCAGTCAGAGCCTCTGCTGATTGCGAGAATCTTTCTGCTCTTGATAGAGACAAACATGTATCTCTCATTTCTAATCCAATGCTTTAGTGCTGTGACAGCAAACGACGTCCCATGCCCTCAAGACAACTTGGTGCTACCCCTTGCAATTGTAATTCAGTTTATGAATGACCAACAGGTTCGCTCTCAACAGTCCAGGATCCACCAGCGATTGATCTGGTTGCCTCATCCCCAGTTTCTTCAAACAATTCCGATGTGGACGAAATTCCATCAACTCTTTCTATTATTAAGCAGATGGAAGTGATGGTGGCGCCAGAGACACCTCCCTTGCCCCCAAGCCTTTTCGCTGATGACTCTGCAACACCTGAACCATCCGATGGTCTGTCGGTGGCATCTGCTAACGTAGCTCTGTCTGTGGACACTTCTGATGTTTGCCTTTGCGAACAACCTAACTGCTACTTAAATGGCTGCACCGCAGCCTGTTTTCAGCCCCCCGACGACACTGCCTTAGCTACGTTCAGCAGATGCAGCAGGTAGATCCGAGTTGTTCATAGTGCCGGCTACCTTTTAGCACCTACGAGCACGACACGGTCGTTTATGAAATCGAGGAAGCACTTCAGTTTATTTGAACAATGAGGAATATTATTTAAACTGTACTGCACCTTGTGTGAAAGAGTCCTTGCCTTACTCACATTTCTAAATTCTGAAGTTGAGAAGATTTACAAGACGTCCAAAAACACTAGAATATACAAAGGGAACATGATAGTGAAAAGTAAATAGTACAAGGGATGGCGTTACCCACTCCCGCTACACCTAAACCTGGCCCCAAATCACCTACCCAAGTAGCAGACAACACCCGACCCCTTCGCTGACAAATGTTCCAACTGACCTAAAACTACACTTTCTCTCTCTTTTATACACTTTGTGCTAGTGGGGTAGCTAGCCCATAAAGAAATCATATGAAGATGACCCCACGTGTACTTTTTAGTGCTGCGCTGTTGCGCAGTCAATCCAGAATCCCCTAATGGATAATATCCCACAACGCGACTCGTTAGTCAGTTGGGAGTTTCTTGCTTGGCGTACGGTCGGACCTTTAAGTTGGGGGCCCTTCCATCTTGAGTTTTTCCGCCCGCGTTCGTAAGTTCTTTTTCCCTTTTTTTCTTTTAAAATTTCTATCTACTCACAGGATTAACCCTTTTCGTAATTCATAACCCTTTTTCCTTTTTGTTTCTGTTTAACTCCTGACTCTCCCTTCCCCTTTCCCTTGCTACTTTGCGGGGTTGCCCCCGTCCCCCGGGTCTATCTTCGGTAGCTATCTCCCCCTCCCCTGGAATATTTGCTGGTACCCCTTCCTCTCTTGCTGGCTTATTAATTTTGTGATTTTTATTGTCCTGTTGCATGCATGCCACGAAACTAATGTTACTTTTCTAAAATATTTTTAACACATTTTAGAAGAAGTATAATTTTCCAGAATTTTTGTAGACTCAAGTAAATTTTTTCGCGAGACATCGGTTATATCATTCGATACCTCCATCAAATAGCTGGGGACGATTTTTTATTTATTGTGAAATCGCTCTTCGTTGTAGAGAAACGAGCTGAAATGTGTGCGTACCTGTATTTTGCCTACGTTTTCCACATTTGTCAAGCGATTACTATAGCTAGAAAGCAGCAATCGGGGCAACTAAAAAATCGTCCCTGGGTATATTTGTGCCGAACACATTTGTTCAGTAGCAGCCCTCCAGCTTGCATGGTGAATGTTCCACAATCTTTGGAAAAAATTGGTCATGTTTTTGCAAAAACTACTTTTTTATGATAGCAGCCTATAGGATAGCAGTTGGAAGACGATCATGCGTCGGATAATTTGTCCCTGTGAAACCTTCAGATCGACGCCCTTAATTTGATTTTACGGCTTGCGTAGTTCAAAAAATGTTGGATTATTTGATTTCTGCAAAAATGACAAGTTTTCGACGCCAAAATAAGAAAATCGGCTATATCTCACGGTAGAGAAGAGCTAGAAACATGCTTTAAAAAGCAAAAATGTGAAGCTCAATGAGATCCTTCGAATGAATATAGTCATAACTGTATAGCAGCTGCCAAACGTTCAGAAATGGGAAAAACCACTTTGACCGGAAATCTCGAATTTTTGAATCGGGATTGCGCGGAGGGTGTTAGAACACTAAAAGAACGTATTTCGGAAAGTTTCATCAAATTTCATTTTGATTTACGCCGCCAAATAACAATATGTGCCCAAAAGGAATCACCACCATAAAAGGCTCCAGTTGTCTCTTACTACTTAATTAATTTTATTAACTCTGTTTATCTGTCACTTTTTCGTAGCTAAGTAGATTTCTGGGAATAGCTCGGAAATTGGATATAACTGAGCCCAGAACTGTGTGTGTGCCCATCTTTTATCGGGCGCCTCCTTGGCGTCCCCCTAAATTATCCCTCCACTTTTGGCGAGGCAAGTCGGTGGATTCGTGAGCCGCCTGGACTAAAGATCTCCACCCGCAGTCGCCGGTAGCGTCCATTGCACCAGTCCAACGTAGTGGTGGTGAGTCTGTGGTTTAATTCCCGGCTCACCCATTACACCAAAGATCGACATAAGCCCTGAAAACATAGGCCGCCTTATACATTCATATCTTCTCAGTTTGTCACTTCGAAAAATATTTGGAGAAATTCCACATTTGGACATAGAGAAAATTTTTCAGTTTTGCAGAATAGTTTCATATATATTGCGTTCTTGGCAGGTTTTGATGCTTGAAGCATAAACTAAGCCAAAAATTCTTAAGGTGCTGGTTCGGGTATTTGCAGCAAATTTTGAAAGACTGTAATTTGCTCAATTTTTGGAGTTCAACAATAATTTTTATATCATTTTAACGCTTAGAATGTGCTTGTTACAACTAGGAACAGTATAACTGTCTCATTTAAACTCTTCGACTTGAACAACATAATATTTGAACAACAACTTGCAATAACATGAAAACAATTTTTTGAACATGGATTTCTCGAAGTGTGGGAAAACTCACGAAAAGCGACCAGTTCAGGCTTCAAAAGAAACGTCTTCCCGAGGGTTATTTTTTCTGAAATTGTTTATCGAGTAAAGAAGCTCAAGATTTTGAGAAAAACGTAAATTTGGTCCGATTTTCGTCAAAATTTTCAAGTTTGGACGCTTATTTCTCTTGAACCAAAAGTCAAAATGCAAAACCATGAAAAATGGCCCTCGGCAATTGTCTCAAAAATACATGTGTAAAGCCGTTTTTTAATTGATTGCATCAATTAAATTGAGATCCGTGTTCAAAACAATTCAAAACATCAATTGAGAAATCCGTGTTCAAAACAATATAGTTGCGATTTTCAAAATTTCACATTTTCGCTGCTGTGCGCCGGCAGAGATACCGCAGAGAGCTCTCCTTTGGGCGTAAGATGTCCTTTAGGACCACAAATATGGACAATACTTGACCGACGGACCAGAGCTGTTGAAGCTGTCGAAATCTTGCAATATTTGATTTTTCGAAAAATGGCCGGTTTTGGACCTCGAAAATTAATTTTCGCTGTTATCTCTTAAACCTTAAGGAATCGAAGAAAACTCTCAAAGCAAAGTTGTAGGTCTTGGTGAGAGGATTCGAATGACTATAAGTTCATTTCTTTTCTAACATGTTTTATAGGGTAAATAATGTAATTGTAGCAAATTTGAATAAATTTCAACCACAATTGCGCTTTTAAAGCCCAAAAATACACGAATCCGAACCAGCACCTTAATCAAAAACTTTTGTGTAGATCATCATTATAACATTTCATAAAATTTTCAATTGGAAAATTTTCTTATTTTGGCGCATTATACAGTTTTATATATACGTACATCCTGACAAAACAGTCAAACTCCAAATACATGTGTGAACGAGCTATTAAGCCCTTATATATGACAAATATAATGCCAATATTATCATGAGAATACAGAGCATTTCATTCTAACATGTTGCGCGCATACGCAGTGCACTTTCTAAAGCTATGTGCGTAGACGCTATGCAGTTTCCAATGCGCGTAGGAGATTTGCATTTTCTAAATACGCGGCCGGATGTCGTTCCCGGCCGATGCACCAAATGCAGTGCCTCTTTAGTCGTCTATTAAAATAATTACTAGACTCAAAAGTTCCAAAATGCAGTTTACTGAGCGTAAGCTATCAATCAATAAAACACATGGGCCTCTTCAGTCTAGGATTTTAACTCAGTACATGACATCCGATGAATATATCATAGTAAGTGATGATAACTCAAGACAGTACATAACTCTTTCTCTAGTTTTTAGATCTTCCACGCTACATGTTATGACAGTTTCCTCCCCCCTTAATCAAAATAAGCTGACGTGTATGAAGCAAAGTACAAAAATAAACAAACGTTACATCAATAAAATAGATCGCCATTATAGCATTTCATAAAATTTGCAATTTAAAAATTTTCTTATTTGGCGCGTTATTACAGTTTTATATATGTTACGTACCGTATAATACGGTACGGCAGTTTTCGTACCGTATTAAACGGTACGTACCGTATATCGTATTGGAAACAACTGAATACTGCTGTTAAATATAATTTTCTGTTGTGTTTATCTGTTATGTTGTATAAAACCAACAAAAATTTAGAAAAACTTGAAATCTATTCACGTGTTTCTTGTATAAACTATCCTGGGTGAGCGGAACTATATTTGAAGCTTACAAACATAATTTTTGAATCTTCTACAAAGGATGTGATTTGCTATCACGGGAAAATCTTGAAAAACATGTTTACTCAAACAGTTTTTAAATTATTAAATTCAAATTGATAATAAAAGATATGCTGCTATTGCTGCAGAAAGAACTGTAGCGGATATTGTTTACCGAATTTCGAAAGCTACTTGGCTGATTACAGAAAGACGCGCCGTGAACATATGAGTTTTGGACAAACTTGTAATAGTGATTCAAATGCTCTGACCAAGACCAGGACCTACAACCTTGTTCTTCAGAATATTCTTTGATTCCTTATACTTTAAAAATAAGAGCAAAAATTGATTTTCGGCGTCAAAAACACTATTTTTCAGAATTTCAGAAATTCCAGAAAAAATATCCATCGGGAAGACGTTACTTTTGAATTGAAACCTGTAGTTTGATGTCTATATCTTACCCACAGTACCAGAAATACATATTCAAAAATTGTTTTCGTGCTATCACATGTCCTCCAAGTTAAACAGGCGAATTGAGTCAGGTGTACTCTGCCTAAGTTGTAACAAGCACATTTTAAGATTATGAATCATACAACGATTATTGCTGATCTCCAAAAACTCAATAAATTTAAAACTAAGCCGTTTTTAGCAAAACTGAAAAGTTAGTATCGGTTGGCAAGATAAATACAACACAAAATAATGTCTAACAGCAGTATTCAGTTGTTTATCAACACGGTACAAAAATAAACCGTACAATATAATACGGGACGTACCGTTTAATACGGCACAGAAAATGTTGTACAGTATTATACGGTACGTACCGTTTAATACGGTACGAAATGTCATACGGTACGTAACATATATACGTACATCCTGACAAAACCGTCAAACTCCAAATACATGTGTGAACGAACTATTAAGCCCTTGTGTGGCAAATATAATACCTATATTAGATACCATGAGAATACAGAGCATTTCATTCTAACATATTGCGCATAGACGCAGTGCACTTTCTAAAGCTATGCGCGTAGCAGATGTGCATTTTCGGAAACGGTGCGCGTAGACGCTGTGCAGTTTCCAATGCGCGTAGTAGATGTGCATTTTCTAAATAAAAACCATCCGGCCTGAATTCCTTGTTTCATTTGACTCTTATCTATTCCCTTTTCACGGCTGACTGGAAGAATACTGAGTAAAGAAACGTGAATCCAGATTTTCAGTTTTCAAGATTTCATGCCTCGCAACATTGAGCATCCGCTCAATTTTGTCAAAAAGCTTGAAACTGATTCTGTATCTTCTTGAACGCATTCTCCCAACTCACACCACTTTAAACATGCCTCATTTGGAGGACACTGCTGAGCAATAAAAGCCTGTTTCACGTTATCACATGTGCTCCTTTGTTCCTCATTCAACCTAGCAAACATCCTAGAGCTATTCCTTCCACAAATGAAGGAAGAGTACTAATTTTATCAGCGGGTGTCCACCTTTGCGTACCTATCAAAGCTATCAAACCATTCGCGAACATCTTCATTATTACTACAGATCAAGCGAGGGAGAGAGGACAAGCTACAAACGAAACCACAGGAGGGATGACTGCTTGAATGTTAGGTTGTGAATCCTGCATTCTAATTTAATTAAGATTTAACCCCAAATTTTTAATTTCCCGTCTTCCAATCCGAGACATTCATGTTAACAACTTATTCGGTTCACACATTTCGTACCTGTCATATTTACTTTAACGAACTCTTTTTAGTCTCTGCTTCAATCTTTTTCCAGATAAGCTGATCTTCTGAAATCCTTGAAATCTTGAAAGCTGAAAATCTGGATTCACATTTCTTTACCCAGTATTCTTCCAGTCAGCAGGGAAAAGGGAATAGATAAGAGTTAAGTGAAACAGGGAATCCAGGCCGGATGTCGTTCCCGGCCGATGCACCAAATGCAGTGCCTCTTTAGTCGTCTATTAAAATAACTACTACACTCAAACGTTCCAAGAAGCAGTTTACTGAGCGTAAGCTATCAATCAATCAAACACATGAGACTCTTCAGTCTAAGATTTTAACTCAGTACATGACATCCGATGAATATATCATAGTAGGTGAAGATAACTCAAGACCGTACAAAATTCTTTTTCTAGTTTTTAGGTCTTCCACGCTACAGGTTGTGACATAGGTTTCATGAGATTCTTTCGTGTAAATTTGTTGGCTTAATGCTAAAGCCTGGTTCACACTGGTGTCTTGTGTCTTAACGCGTTCACACTGGTGTTTTATGTCTTATGTCTCATGACTTTTTGTCTTTAAGACAGACTTGGACTAGGCTCACATTTTGTCAAGGTACAGCCATGCCGTTATTTGAGGGAACAAAATTTTCTTTAAATTTTCTTTAATGTTCTTTTTCTTTTTCTTGAGAATGAGGAAAATTTAATAACACAAGCGGGAAGTAGACAGCTGTCACCCTTAATGATGCAAGCAATAAGTGTTAAGACGAAAATATGTACACTAAGCATAGGTAATTGTTCACCAATAGTTAGCCTTAGCCCGGCGTGAAGCCATTGATTAATTTATGGAATTTAAGATGCTGGTATCCTGTGCAGTGCTTTTGTGGTGATTTTTTGAAACGTTATAACTTTCGCAATTTTGGGAGTTGGAAAGAGCATTATACATAGATTTAAAGCTTATAATCTGTGCATTCACAAGAGCTACGAAACTAGCAAAATAAGCAAAATAGCAAACAGTTTCTGACATGCTGACATCTGACAGGTTGAATATTGACCAAAACTCTTGAACATCGATTTCTCAAAACTGTAGAATCGGCTAAAAATTCTTTCTGTGGCATGATATGGAGGACATGTGGGGCGAGGGACATTTTTTGAATTTGGCTCAACATGTCTCAATACTCCAAACAATCTGGGAAATGTGCGGTGACACAAAATTTCGCAACTTTGTATTCAGTTTTCTCGTGACTGAAGACGTGTTGGCTCAAACCGAGAAAATGTCCCTCGGCAACAGTACGAATTTTCATTCTGCCAAAAGTCACACGAATCAATTGGGTAACTTTTGAGAAATCGATGTTCAAAACAAAATAATCGTAGTTTTATTAAAACGGTTTTTATGGGTCCGTCACGTTTAACTGTCCGAGGAATGTAGTCGTAGTCCGGACTGACTAAAAATTAGTCTCGGACATGTCTGAGACTAAGGTTTGTCCGGACCAATGTCTGGAAAATAGTCTGGACTAGCAAAAATCTTAGTCTCGGACATATCTGAGACTAATTTTGTTTGTCCGAGACATTGTCGAGACATCAAATTTTTATGTTTTATGTTTTTATTTAAAAGACATAAGACAGCAGTGTGAACGATTCTGTTTTTATAAAAACTTATGTCTGTCTAACAGACGGACTTAAAACAGACATAAACAGAGAAAACAGGCATGAAACATAAGATATGCGATCTAACACAAAAAGCATAAGACAGCAGTGTGAACAAGGCGGCTTAAATTTTTTCGATTCAGAATTCTAGAAAGTTTTAATGCAGCCTACGGAAAACATTTTTATTTCATGAAAGATACAAAAGTAAATTATGAATAAATGCACTAGCCTTCTTTTCCGTTAGCATTAATAAGTTTATTGCTCTTTACTAATGTCGAGATTAACAGGTTTTCTAAAAGAACAAATCGAGAAGAATCTTAGAAGAATCTAAGAATCTATAATTTAGAGCGAGTTAAGGTTTTAGCACATACAAATTTTTTTCGTTCACAATTACGGAAGACACTATAGCACATACCCCAACAATAGTTCACCTTGGTGATAAAGGCTACGCTCGCTATCATTATCGCTCTCCAAACACTGTTGAACTTCTGATTAGAGAAATTTCTAATTTTGCAAACGTGAACCTCAAAAATCAAACATAGAGATCAATGTAACACAATTTTGCATTTATAGTGTATTGATAATGCCAGCAGCTTTATCTATTATTGTAACGAAACTATTTGATGTTTAGACTTTAATCGGCTTGAATATTCAGTGATGCGCAGCCCAAAGTTATTTGTATTTGTGAAGATATTTAGAGATCATGGACAATAGTTTGGTTCTATCAAATTTTCTCAACTTTAAAATTTTGACATGTGCGTAAGGACCCTTTCACACAAGGTGCAGTATAGTTTAATTAATATACCTCATTGTTCAAATAAACTGAACATACTTCCTCGCCTTCATAAACGATCGCGTCGTGCTCGTAGGTGGTAAAAGGTCGCCGGCACCATGAACAACTCGGATCTACCTGCTGCATCTGCTGAACGTAGCTAAGGCAGTGTCGGGGGACTGAGGCTGCGGTGCAGCCATTTATGTAGCTGATAGGTTGTTCGCAAAGGCAAACATCACAACTGTCCACTGACAGAGCTACGTTAGCAGATGCCACCGGCAGACCCTCGGCTGGTTTAGGTGTTGCAGAATCATCAGGGAAAAGGCTTGGGGACAAGGGAGGTGTCTCTGGCACCACAATCACTTCCATTTGCTTCATAATAAAGGGAGTTGATGGAATTTCGTCCACATCGGAATTGTTTGAAGAAACTGGGGATGAGGCAACCAGATCAATCACTGGTGGATCCTGGACTGTTGAGAGCGAACCTGCTGGTCATTCATGAACTGAATTACAATTGCAAGTGGTAGCACCGAGTTATCTAGAGAGCATGGGACATCGTTCGCTGTCACAGCACAAAAGCATAGTACGATTAGACATGAGAGATACATGTTTGGTTCTATCAAGAGAAGAAAGATTCTCGCAATAAGCAGAAGCTCTGACTGATAGAAAATGTGAATTGAACCGTTGTTATCTTTATCAGGGTTGGTAATGGAGGTGATCATGTTTAGCTTATGTTTAATTTTGAAAAGACTACTTAGGTTCAGCAGTTTCAGAAATTATGTGGAAATAATGGTTGTCATTAATGCATTTCTTTTCATTACTACAAATAGTTTTGTAATCATCCGCTGGTTTTGCTTTGACACTCAGCTATGTTTTATGAAAACGTGGTTTGAAATTTGAATGAATGAATGAATGAATACTTAGCCCACAGATAAATACCAACAGTTAAAGCTTGCCATAGACCACAAAATAAGTGCCTGTTGAGTACAGGATTACAAAGGCTTATCACTGCTTTCAGCAGCGGTAACTACGTTCCAGTCCCCTACTTTCCCTAAACCTACTCTGGGTCATGTTATTCCAGCTTACCCTACTTTCTCAAACCATAGTGTGAACTTATGTTCTACAGTACACTTTTCCAAAAAGAAATAGTTTCTGGCTATGCAAGTTGCAAACACTTTCAGACAGGGACATGGATAACATACGAATAGAACACATTCCTTCACTCAATCATTCAATATCAATGAATTGAGCTAATGAAAATACCTAAGACAAGATTTAAGAAACAAATATGCAAATCATCTGCTTTTTGTCAGTTAGCCGGGGGGTTTTTAATCACAAATAATTTTGGACAGATAATAATCTACTCGGTTCTATTATGCAGTTTTGTTTACCAAAACTAGCACTTATCCTTACTTTTACTTTTACTTTTACTATCAAGTTTACTTGATACGAAGCTAAAACAAACAAAGCCTTTTCGCACAAAAGAAAGAATAACTACACTTTGATCACTTCTCACCAACTGTAGAAAAATAGCAAAATAATTGAGAGTCAAAGACAATGACAGACCCCAACTTGGACTCTAGGGACGACCTATCCCAATGATCTGACCATACTCAGCTGGCCACTAGAGCTCTAATCCCTAGGCCACTAAAACTCAAGATGGAAGGGCCCCCAAATTAAAGGTCCGACCGTACTCCAAGCAAGAAACTCCCAACTGACTAACGAGTAGCGTTGTGGGATATTATCCATTAGGGGATTCTGGATTGACTGCGCAACAGCGTAGCACTAAAAAGTACACGTGGTGTTATCTTCATATGTGTAGCGTAAAGTGTATTCTATTTGATGAATTTGCAACTTTGAGTTATTTTGACATTTGTCTTATTCAAGAATGACAAAGATGATTTCTTTTTGGGCTAGCTACCCCACTAGCACAAAGTGTATAAAAGAGAGAGAAAGTGTAGTTTTAGCGCAGTTGGAACATGTGTCAGCGAAGGGGTCGGGTGTTGTCTGCTAGTTGGGTAGGTGATTTGGCGCCAGGTTTAGGTGTAGCGGGAGTGGGTAACGCCATCCCTTGTACTCTTTACTTTTCACTATCATGTTCCCTCTGTATTTTCTAGTGTTTTTGTACGTCTATGCTAAAGTCTGAACGAGTATTTTGTGTTCGCTGTAGTAAAGTCTAGCGGTTATTCCATTGGCTAATTATAGGGAACGGTCGTCTAGGGTGCATATAAGTGTCACTACTCTAGTTTACTCGCCTACTCTCGATTCTCTTATCTGCTCTTATCTCGCTAGGACTGGATATCACACACTGAACACCTATCTGCAATCGTTTACTGAAGTCCGATACAGCAGTTTATCATCGAGGTACACGCAGAGTATCTCACAGCGTGATGACGAAAGGAGAGCATTGTTATGCGTTGATAACGGGAGGGTCTATCTTCTGTAAGCCAACAAAAATTATGAAATAACTGCAAAGTTAAGTTTATGCTCGGAAAATAGGAAAATTAGAGATTTTGGATGAATTTCAAAATATGAGCATAAAGTTAGCACTGCAATTATTTAGGAGGGGCTTTACAAACAAAATAATACAAAATCATCGGGCTTCCCAACAATTATAACAACACAATATTTATGGGGAATTTGGGGAGTTTTAGGGGAATTTTAGGGGAAACCATGAAAGTTAGAATAGAAATAGAATAGAATATTCAGGATCAGAAAAGTATCATGAAACTGTTCGAGAAGTCCTTACGCAAGCTATGGCAAAAGATCTGCATCAGCAAATATCTGGGTACCTGGGTGAAGAAGTGGCGCAATACCTAGCTCGGTCCAAAATGACAGCTAACGGGGTTTGGGCTACTGAAGTCGAAATCTTTGCTACCGCTTGCCTATTGCAGACCCCAATCTATCTTTACAGTGAAGGTGCATCCACTGCCAAGCAGAAAATTTGGCACCTTCACGACCCGACCCGCTTGAAAGTTTCAGCGAATCCGGATGGAAAGTGCATCTATTTGGATCACCCGGGACGCGACCACTTTAACGTTGTGACTGCAGTTTGATTACGTGGCAACGAGTTTAGTAGACCTTGTACATAAATATATGTCATGAAAATGTGTTAAGTATGCTGATCTCTATGTTTTATTTAATAAGATCGTGTTCTAATCTGTTCCGCTACATGTTCACCCCTGCTTAGAATAAACGGTCGTGGATGGAAATACAAAGATATTAAAAGATAATAAAGGAAATGCTAGAAACAGATAGGTTTAGCTTTGTTTTTAATTTTTCTAATTTTCTGGGGACAACTAGGCTGATGTTTAGGAGAGAAAGTACAGACTAGGCTGATTTTTTCCGGGACGAAATCCCAGCCTAAGCTTTCCTGGGGGAAAGGTCAGCCTAGGGTAATTTTTCCTGGGGGAGGAATCATCCTAGGCTGGAGTTTTCCGGGGGAAGAGTAAAAGCGGAAAAATCAGCCTAGGCTCATTTTTCCTGGGGAAAAATTGGCCTAGTCTAATTTTTTCCGAGGGGGAAAAAATTAGCCTAGGCCCATTTTTCCGCAGCCGGGGGAAGGATTAGGCTGTGACAACGGCTCTCCCTATCTTAGTATTTATTGCAGAGTGAATTTAGGGGGGAATTAGGATGCCGTAAAATTCTCTCGAAGCTTTCCGATTCCGTCTGTGACCTCATAGAGGACATGTTAACTGAAGATTTGACCAAATCGTCGACTTTGTCTTCAACTTTTGGGGAAACTTTACGCATTACGTCCTACGTGTCGTATTAAACGTTTTCCCGACTGTTTTTTTGACAGTTTTTTCATTTCTATGCTATTATTTCCAGAATTTTGTTTAAAAAACTGCCTTAAAAGTGCAAATTTTAACATTGTTGTAATTTGACATGATTTATTTGCTTTAGGTGTTTGTGTAAGTAAAAAAGTTTGGTAGAAATTTGTTTGTCTTCAATTTCTCTACATTTTAGATAGGATGGGTTTCGGATAGACTCTACGAATTGAGTAATAGATAGGTAAAAGCGTCAGCGGTCGTCATCTTGTACCAAGATGGGCCAAGGGGCTACTTGGTATGGGTAACTTGGTATGATGGAATTTTAGGCACAGTGCGCACACATGTCTACTATATAGAACAAGCTTTGCAGTCCCAAGTAGCCCCGAGCTCGCAGAATCGATAGGCATAATTTTTGTTTAGACCAGTCAGGGCTATGATGAATGGCAGCATTTCTACCAAAATTTTTGTCCCAAGTTGCCCCACCCCCCTATATACGAAAATCCTGACAAAACAGTCAAACTCCAAATACATGTGTGAACGAGCTATTAAGCCCTTATATATGACAAATATAATACCAATATTATCATGAGAATACAGAGCATTTCATTCTAACATGTTGCGCGCAGACGCAGTGCACTTTCTAAAGCTATGTGCGTAGAAGCTGTGCAGTTTCCAATGCGCGTAGGAGATGTGCATTTTCTAAATACGCGGCCGGATGTCGTTCCCGGCCGATGCACCAAATGCAGTGCCTCTTAGTCGTCTATTTAAAATAACTACTAGACTCAAAAGTTCTAAAATGCAGTTTACTGAGCGTAAGCTATCAATCAATCAAACACATGAGACTCTTCAGTCTAGGATTTTAAGGGGGGGGGGGGCTACGAACGAGTTGGCACGACATCGTCGGAGAGACCTACTTTTCCCCCAACGTTAGCCAACATATCAAATTAAAAAAGTTTAGAGTGGGCAACAATATATCTCATATCCACCGTTTTTGGCAGGACGCCAAAGTACAAATTTCTGTTCGAAAAATGGGATTTTTCAAAAAGGTTTTTTCAGCTCTGGTGGATTAACGGTTTGACCAATTCTGAAACTTTCAGCCATAAATGTTAAATGTTATTAGTGCTAAATATTAAAAGTATTCCGGCTTTCGAGCGTTGATTCCTTTTTCAGCTATAACAGCTCAAAGTTTGAAATTTGGCAAAAAGTTGCAAAAGTGACCGTGCGCCGTTTTCGATCTAATAAAATTGACAGCCCCTAGCCTACCCAACTTTTTACCAAATATTAGGCTCTAATAGGGGCAAACTGTCTGTGAGTTTCAAGGGTTTTGGTTTTCTGGTTAGTGTGCTAGCAAACTTTTTGTTAAGAAATAACCCTTATTTCTAGGCCTCAAAAGCTAGCTAAGCGCAGTAAAAATGGGGTCAAAAATTTTTTTCTCCGATTTTGCCGAAAAGGTGCTTATAGGGGTTATTTGACATGCTGAACCCGAATATGAAATCCGTTTTTCGATATGACGCTTTCTTCGTTCAGTATGCGCTTACAACTGTCTTAGAGCTTTTTGGAGCGATCGCCATCAATAGGTACTTTGAGAAATCAATCTAGCATTTCTAAACATTGGAGCGAGGTTTAGTGACATAGCTTTCGGCACATCTTGGTACACTCACTAGCCTGTAATGTGCAAAGTTTCAGCCGATTCTGCCACAGTACTTGGAGTAATTGGCTCACACCTTCGAAATGGCACCAAATAACAGCGACAATATCGATAATATAATCCAGCACCGCGAACGCAGGGATTAACCAAATCACGTCATTTATTCCAAAGTTAAGACAGATACTAGGAGTATTAATTGCAGCAAAGTTTGGCTCATTTGGTAAACCACAGCTCATTAGAAGTTAGTTAACCTCCACCCGTATAGACCTACAACACCCAATTTTCAGCACTTTGATCGTATAGCACAGAAAAGTAGGCAATGGTCTAGAGATTATTTTACACGATATCAAAGCACTATATGTCAGAACTAATTCCTGATAATTTTGGTACCGTGCCTTTCACATAGCGACCAGGGCGAGGCCAAGTTTGTGTACGTGTCATGTCGAGCTTTGGACCGATAATACCAACTTCTGATGGCTCCACAGGACGCTACTCTGCATGGAATTTTTTCAAACTTTAAACTATTTTACACTAAACCCAATACTATTATGTGGCAAAAGACTAGCTAGCTTTTCCAACATTTAACTTTTAGTGAAATTCGTGGGGCTCCCCCCTTAACTCAGTACATGACAGTACATAACTCAAAATAGTATAAAATTATTTTTCTAGGTTTTAGTCGTCCATGCTACAGGTTATGACATTGGTTTCATGAGATCCTTTTGTGTAAATTTGTTGGCTTAATGCTAAAGCCTGGTTCACACTGGTGTCTTGTGTCTTACGACGTTTGTCTTGTGTCTTGTGTCTTAAGGTGGTGATTCCTTTTGGGCACTTATTGTTGGTTGACGACTCAAACCAAAATAAAATTTGATGAAACTTTCCAAAATAAGTTCATTTGGTGTTCTAACACCCTCCGAGCAATCCCGATTCAAAATTTCGAGATTTCCGTTCAGGACGGTTTTCGCCAATTTCTGACAGTTGAGCAGCAACTGCATACTTATGACTACACTCATTTGAAAGGTCTTCTGCGAGCTCTACATTTTTGCTTTTGGAAGCAACTTTCTAGCTCTTCTCTAGTGTGAGATATAGTCGATTTTCTTATTTTGGCGTTGAAAACTTGTCATTTTTGCAGAAATCGAAATAATCCAAGATTTCTTGAGCTACGCGAGCCGTAAAATTTTACTAAGGGTGTCGATTTGAAGGTCTCGTCGAGGCCGATTATCCGAGGCATTATAGTCTTCCAACTGCTGTCCCGTGAGCTGCTATCATAAAATGTAATTTGCAAAAACATGACGAAATTTTTTCCAGCGATTGTGGAGCATTTACTATGCATGATAG
>JASAND010000122.1:0-12103 GCA_030248195.1 Trissonchulus latispiculum | reverse complement strand
GCCAATCTAAAATACGAGTTTACTTCACAAAAATTTACGACTTTATTAAGCTTCGCAAAATTACCAAAGTTATTATAAAATAAACCAGACACTCAATAAATTTTGCTCACAAGCACCAGAGCACAAATTTAAACAAGACAAAACAAACGGACCCGCGGAGAAGGCCCCGGCTACAGTAATCCAGCAGACAATAGGCGTCCCCAAATAGACAAAGTCAATAAGGCGGTCAGAGCTTGAAAATGAACCGCCTACTCTAACGAGAAGTTCACCCTCAACTGACTAACGCGCGCCCAATTTTGAATCAAAGTGAAAATTAGCTAGTCCGGCCTTGGACCATACACAAAAGTAATAATTTAGTTTGACCGGTCGTGAATTTGGCAGTACATTTTAGAAATTCAAATGAAAATGACGAAATATGAATTTATCGTGAAGTTAGCAGTACATTTTGTAATTTCAGATGAAAATAACTTCCGAGATGACCGAAATAATTCACACCTCTTATATTCTTCAAAGTCCTCAGGGCGTACCAATATAGAATCTTCCTTTATCGTCTGAAGACGAGATCGCTAACAACTTCACCAAGAATACCAAGAATTGGAGGAATTAGGGTATTATACCTCCGTTTTGAACAAGAATTTGTTTCTTGTGCTTTAAGCTTTTGCCTTTATCTCTACGGTTCCTCTGCACTGTTTTGAATCTGCTTAAAGGTTTCTTTTCCTCTTGTGGCAGCGGAATATTACTAGAAAGTATGTTTTCAACACAGTTACATATAACTTTTATTAACTCTGCATCTGCAGTCTCATGTATTGCACATCTCTGTTTATGTATGCGCTTGCATAGAACCTTGAGATGATCTAATTGGTTTCCAAACCGAAACCGGTTAGCCATTTTGTGGTACGGTATCGTTTGTTTTTGTATTTGTATTTGTTATCGTTTCGCCTTTTATGTTTTCTTGAGTTTGTCTACACCATTTGGCTGATCTGGAAAAATGTTTGATCGCAGCCTAAATTCCTCCGGTGTATTTTGGTCTAGGTCAATCATTAGATATCCAAATAGTTTGCGAGTTGCGTGGTTAAAGGCTTGTATGAATCCACCAACCTGCCGAGGAAACATTTGTTTTGCTCAGTTTGAAAGAGTAAACTTATCAGCAGGGTTTTTGAACAGCACAATAGTTGGAATTTATTCTATTTGTTCTTTTCCTATCATGAAAAATGTTTTGTGTTATATAAATAACACTATAAGACCAGTAATGACAGCCTCTGGTAAATAGCTGTGTAAGACTAATATCGTTTGTAATTTCCTCTATTAAATCATCCAAAATTAACAGTTTAGATGGCGATCTTATCTTGTTTCAACTGATTAACCATCCGACAGTCCTTTAACAAAATCCACTCGTGGAAGATTTTCATATTCTCTTTGCCATTCAGTATAACACGAGATTATCTTCTCTGGTGGAAAGCTAATTATTTCCTCAGAATGACTTTCGAGTTTGCTAACAAAAATAGTTTTTGCTGCTTTAGTTGGTCCAGCAACTACACAAGTATATAAATGGATGTTGAAACTTCAAAAATGTAGTCGGTATTACTTTATTCATAATATACGATACATACAGCATGAATGTAACTGTTATTGAATGCGTTTAACATTTTCAGCAATAATTTCGTCTTTAATTTTCATGAGAATATCCATGAGAATCCTAGCTTGTTCTGTCCTAACCATAGTGATGAATCATTCAGTGTAGGTTCACTGAAATCCATTCCATTTCCCCAAAATGAGTCATATTTGTTTGCTTCAGCAATTACATCTGATCCGGAATTTACCAGTATTGATTCAATATCTGTATTTTGACGTATTTTCTCCCGAACTCCATGCTCCATTACTGCCTCCGCGATGTCATTCCATATTTGTTCATTGTAATCTGCTACCATAGCCTCAAAGTGGTTAGCTTGTGATGGGGACCAAGTTTTCAGAATCTTCCAAAATGTGTTCCAGTCCAAAAAGAGTTCAGCTTTCTCAGCCTGATAATATTGTTCAACAGTTCTAAATGATAAGCCTGATATTATGAATGATGCCCGATAAAAATTGCTGAAAGGGTGCCAACCGGACGTAAAGGCAATTAACCATTTTTGATCAGTCGTTTGCAAACGTTGTTGACAAGGTCTGTGTGTTTCTTCCTTGTTAATGGTTGATTAGTTTCTTCCTCGTTTTGATGACTTTCTTCCTTGTGATGATTCAAAAGACGTAATGTGCTGAAAGTTGTTCCACAACATGTTCTGGAAAGTCGGTCAGACTGAATCTTTCTTATTTGTCGTCGTCTTTCTGCAGCATCAGCGAATGACTCAGAGCAATGAGTACAATCCATGGTAATACGAAATGTTTGGATGCTTGTGTCCTTTTGTCTACTTTACACCTCGTAAATACGGAGTAAATCTTCCCTTGTTACATACAGCGGACCAATTATAGCAAACATTCCTTCCTGTTTATTAGACATACAAAGCTGGACGTTATAGCTTTCGGCGAGGTAAAGACATAGTAAGCTTTTGGTTTCTCCAAGAGTACAGTGATCATCTCCACTTAAACAAAGCCAAATGAAATGTTGTATCTTATTAAATTGTTTTAGAGGATAAATGATTCTAAGCTGCTGTTGTCTAATTGCAACCTGACCGTCCGGTAGCAGTTCTATTGTAACGGATGAAAATTGCACTGATGTAGAATAAGTTGGTTTTCCAATCCTCCTCAGACAAGAGATAGTACACTTACGTTTATGGTTACTGCTACATATATCCAAAAACGTAAGTTTCGGTTTCTTAAATTTCACAAGCAAAGGCTTACACTCCATTTTGCAATTCTTTACTATGCGATTCCATTCTTTTCATAAATTTAAAACTAGAGTAAACCGGTTTACACCCACCTACGCCATCGCTGACGTCAGTATGAGTAATACGGTGTACATACACAGCTCCTACAATACAAAGCTCCTACACACATTTGTTGTAGGAGCTAGCTGTGTATTGAAATTAAAGGGTAAACTGGAGGTCAAATATAAGTAAGATTATTGTAGTTTACCTATGCCATTTCTTTTTCAAATCTAAGGAAGTACTGTTTTTAATTTACTGGCTTGTGTTAACTTTCTTGGCTACTGAAACAAAAGTTAAATCCTTATAAACAACTTCTGAAGGCTTAAAATGTTATATATCTGAACATAAAAGAAATCAACTGCGGTGATTGTAACTGCAATAAAAGTTTTAATTTGTTCATAAACACAGAATTGATTAAACTGTTTTAAAATAAATTAAAATAAACTTAACAAGATAACATGTCCAACCCATTAGTTATCGTATTCTAAGAATGTGATTTTAAAAAGGAATTGAGCAAATTGGAGAAATTCAGATTGAGAATTCGAAGAAATTCGCAATAGAAAAGCATTAGAAATTAAAAATAAACATTAGACATTAATATTTGACTTATAAATTATAGCTTATAACTTATGTAAACTGTTTTTGTTCAACAACATGACTATTCGAACAGAGACGTAATAGTAATGTAATTAGTCATTTTCTAAAACACCTCTCCCTGGCATTTAATCTATTTGTAGGAGCTGTGTATTAGACGCAGAGAGGTCATTTGTGCGGGCTGTGTATTGTAGAAGCTATGTATGCTCACCAGTCATACACATGACTTAGAAGCCCCACTATACATAAAACGAGCAAACGACTAGAGAATTGTCATTTATCAGAATGTCTGACTCTGACTCTATTCATGCTCTGCTTATGGAAGCCGTTTTACTCATAAGAAAAGTCTTCCCCGGCATCCGAGGGAAGCTCATGAAGACTCCAAAAAACATTCCTGTCCTCAATGTCCTCGCTCCTTCACCAGAAGGAGTGATGTTACTGTTCATCAACATGCAGTCATCGTTAGAAGTCATCTGGAGAACCTCCTATGAAGAAATTCAACACATCCAACACATGTGGTGCCCAGGCAGCATTGAACAACGTTCTTGCTGTTCATCCGTCAGAACCAACAGCTGATCCAGAGCGGGATCTATCCTTGTCCTTGGACCAGATATTCCCACTGGTCGAGGAACAACTGTCTCAACATCAGGGACTAAAGATTTGGCTCTGTATGAAGATCCTCTTTGAACCGGACACTAATCCAGATGAAACCATTGAAGGCTGCTTCAACTGCAAATCAAGAGTTATTTTACCTGGAGATGACGTCATTACAGAAATTAAGGAATGCTTCCCTGAGATGTTGCTTAACATTGAAGGTTTTCTCAGGAAGGGTTCTGTTTGTGTAATCCCTGGAATTCTTCAGCTGGAATGTCACTGTACCCGTTACCGTCGTCTCAATGCCTCATCGTATATCCTTACCCCTAAACACATTGCTGATAAGAAGACAATCACCAACGTTGAAAATGAAGACAATCAATGCGTCAAATGGGCAGTCCCTTCTGCTCAATCAATCAATGCTTTCTGCTCTTCACCCTGTATCAGAAATGGCTTGTAGAGTCACAAACTACATGTCGTTTGAAGATGAACTGGACTTTCCTTTCCTGCCACACTCAATGACATACCCAAATTTGAAAAACGATACAACATCAGCAATAATCAATGTTTACGGAGCAGAAAATAACATTGTAACTCCATTGTACATCAGCAAGCAGGTAGTAAAAAAGCACATTCATCTACTACTACTTGCTAAAGGGAAGAAACAACACCATTGTCGGATTAAGCATCTAGATCGCTTGGTGTCAAGAGAAAGAAGAAAGGAACACAAGATATACTTTTGTCCTAGTTGCTTGGTTCCATGCTACAATGAAGAGAAGCAGAAGCAGCGCATGGAAAGATGTCAAAAGAATGAACCTTTTCGGGTAGCTATGCCTGAGGATAAATGGCTTCACTTTACGAACATAAACAAGAAGCAAAGAGCTCCTTATATCATGTATGCTAACTTTGAATGTATATCAGAGAAGATTGATGGTTGTCACCCCAGCACCAGCAATTCCTTTACCACGCGGTACCAGTAGCATACTCCTTATGGGTATGGCCTATTGGACATTTCCTAACTGCTGTGGTAATGAGAAGAAAATTAGCTCTCTCACCATCTACAGAGGACAGGATTGTTTGCAAGTATTTTTGAAAGAATTGGTTACTAAATGTCAAAACTACCAAAACAGACTTTCCATTGTTGAGCCTATGAAGTTGACTCAACAACAGCAGACGCAGCATGAGCAGGCTACACAGTGCTACCTATGTAAGAAGGAACTACAGCAAGAAGGAGCTCGGGACCATTGTCATCTCTGTGGCAGGTTCCGAGGTACAGCTCATTTGGAGCTGGCATTGTTGATTGGGAAGGAGCTGGGGCCCATACTTTTCGGAGCCTCCCCAATTTCGCCTCCCTCCCATTCTTTGGCAAGTCCCCACCCACGTTTTTTGTGTCAAAAAATCAGGTTTTTGATGTCGAATTTTCAAAAATTTTCTCAATTTTTAGCTAGTTTATGGACTTATAAGCTCATTCTAAGCTTAACAACAGCGAGTTTTTGCGTTTTTACCTTAAAGATGCTAATTTGTCGCTAAAAATTTCGGAATATTTTACTTTTCGGAAGCTCCCCCACTTCCCCTTCCCTAGGGGGGGCAAGCCCCCACTTTCAAAACCCTAAAAAATGTCAGTAGAGTGCAATCTTGGCCTCCGGCTCAACAGGGACATTGTTGTTGGTATTCATAATCTCCGCAGATATGATGGACACGTAATTATGCAACAAATTGGAACTATTTCTAATGACCTTCAACTGGAACTGGACTGCATCCCAAAGGGTTTGGAAGACTATGTATCCCTCACATTATCATGAAAGAAGTCTGAAGAGGAGTTTGGATGTAGAATAAAATTTATAGATACTTGTCAGCTAATGAACAGTTCATTGGAGTAACTCACTGCTAATTTGGTTAAGGATGGGAGGGACAAATTCACATGATTGTCGAAACATTTCGTTGGAGATGATTTGAATTTACTACTACGTAAAGGTATCTAGTCATACGAGTATGGATAGTTGGGAGAGATTCCACGAAGCTTGTCTAATAGCTAAAGAATGCTTTTACAGCAAACTAAGTGATAGCAACATCAGTAATGCAGACTATGAACATGCTCAGAATGTTTGGCATCAATTCAAAATTCAAACTCTTGGGCTCATGATCTGTATCTGCTCACGGACGTTTTACTATTGGCAGACATTTGTGAAAACTTTCGCATATTTCGACTTTAATACTATGGTTTGGAACCTGCTCATTACTACACCCTTCCTTCCTTTGGCTGGGATGCATGTCTTAAAATGACTGAAATAGAACTAGAGTTGTTACAGTACCCGGTGATGTACATGTACTTTGAGGCTGGAATACGTGGCGGGATTTCAATGATTTCCCACCGCCATGCTACAGTTAATAAACCACTGGTCCTTAATGATGACTCATCAAAACACCATACCTGGGAACTTTATTTGGATACAAATAACTTATACGGTTGGGCTATGTCACAACCTCTTTCAGTCAAGGACTTTGAATGGATGGAATCATTTAATGGGGTAAACTGATTTGAACAGGAAACAGATCAGGGAACTGGCTATGTATTGGAGGTTGACCTGGAATATCCTCAGCATTTGCATGACTGTCACAACTCCTATCTTTTGGCTCCTGAAAGACTATTAATCACAGATGATATGCCTATGTCTCATGACTAAAGACTAAGTTGGGCATTCCCCCTGGAAAGGTTGAAAAAATGGTTCTCAATCTTCAATCTAAGAAGAAATATATATTATATATACACATATTGAATTAAATTCACTATTTCAATTTGAAACAATGCCTGACTTTGGGGCTTCAACTCACAAAGGTCCATCGAGTCCTGCGATTTACTCAAAACCCCTGGATGAGACCCCTGGATGAGACCCCTGTTCAACACAAAGAAGAGAAAGGTTGCTAACTCTGAATTTGAAAAAGATACCTATAAACTGTTAAACAATGCTGAATTTGAGAAAACAATGGAGAATGTTCGGCCTTATCAGACTATTAAGCTTGTTACTACCTCTAAAAACATGATAAGCTTGTATCTAATCCTACGTATAATGGTTCAACTATATTTTCTGAAAATTTGGCTGCTGTATCCATGAAACGTGTTACAGCTGAATTATGTAAACCTACATATATTGGCTTCACAGTATTGGACTTGTCTACATATTTAATGTATGACTTTCATTATGTTAAATATCAGCAACCCAGAAAGGTTGAAATCAGCGTAATAATCTAGTCTCCTTGTCCGGGGATGTGGCTTAGCGGTAGAGCGTTCTACTCTTAAACCAAAGCTCGGTGGTTCGATTCCCGCCCTGGACACTTTTCTTCATATCTTTCAGATCCTGATTTCAACCTTTCGCATTTGGCGACCGTGCCGTGTCCTTACCGCTCTGAGGAGATGAAGTCATTTGTGATGCCTGGGAATTGTGGAATTGCAGGTCCTTGAGATAATTGGTTTGGTATATGGTGGTCCTCGTGGTGCTAAGGGTTAATATGATGGTTATTGGTTCTTGTATGATTTGATATAAAGGCTCCCGGCTTTGAAGAAGAATGAAGTATAATATGGCCTCGGGTTAGGAGGCATCCGGGGAGCCGCCCTTAGACTACATTGGTGCTTTGATTTGAGGACCGACCTGCAATTCCTGGAAATTCGAGGCCGAATTTCAATTAGCAAGGGGAGTATGTTAAATATCAGCAACCCAGAAAGGTTGAAATCAGCGTAATAACCTACTCTCAACGTCCGGGGATGTGGTGCAGTGGTAGAGCATTCTACTCTTAAACCAAAGCTCGGCGGTTCGATCCCCGCCCTGGACACTTTTCTTCACATCTTTCAGATCCTGATTTCAACCTTTAACATTTTAGGACCTGTTGGACCTAACCATCCAACTCCCAAACATAAGATTGTCATATGGCTGAGCGCCATTATGGCCACTACGATGGATTATAACATACCGGTTAGGCTTTTGCGATAATTCTTTGACCCTGCAAACGGTGCGTTCTTTTTGGCAATTGGCGCTAATTCAGATGCTTTGCGTCTGAGTAGGTTCTTTGGTTTGCCAAATTTTGAAAGGACTTGTGTTGAAATCACAGAACTGTGGCGAAATATGGGTACTTTGATAAAGCGAGGCGTCCTCCCTTACCCACAGAATTGGGCAGAACATCCGAATGAGGAAAAGGATGGTCATATTGATTCGAACCTTAGCATGAAGGTTACAGCGGTATGTTGGGATTTGCCCAATCCAAAGGAAGCAGTTGCTAACGCTCCCTCTATGTGGGGATTGACCTTGTTTCCTCATGAGTGGCATACCAAGTATGCGTGTGCAGATCTAAATTGCTTAATTAATGTTGTTGAGTGTTTAGCTTTAGCCTGCCCAGAACAACATCTATGGGAACAATTGGTCGTATCAGCCACTGTGGAATTCGCCTTTACAGCCGATTCTAACACCGTACGGACAATCAGGCATGAATCCTCAGGGCGGTATGGACCTTTTGCGGATATGTATGCATTTTTGTATTATAATCATGATACTAGTAAAAAGCGAGTTACTTGGATGAATCATGAGAGGCATGAACGGATCAAACGTGCAAGGGAAGATCCAACCTCTGTATCCTACATTGAGCTGACGAATGAACCAAACAGTGTTTGGGGACGTCATTTGCGTAGCGGAGAGGTGCCATTGAGAAATGATTTTCAAGTTGTAAAGTATATGTGGAATTATGTTGACAACCTTTTTGTGCCTCTTAAGCATTTAGATTTGCCAGTTCAGCTCGAAACTCGAGATGATTGGGACAACACCTATTTTTATGAGATCCGATGGCCTCCACTGCGATCTCCGATGATGATGCAGGACTGGGATGCCTACCCAGCGGCTCCAACGGAATCTGAGGCAGAGGTGCAGATCCTGTCTCAGGCATCATCAATGGCTCAATTGCCAACGGATGATCAGCTCACGGATAAGGATTGGGAGGTATCGTTTCAGGATAACTTGCTGTACCCTGCTGTACAGGCAGCCCCAGTGGTGTTGGCTGCGTGCGGCCCTTCAGGACCACAGGTTGTCACAACACCCACGGCTGTACCATCGCCTGTACCAACTACTAGTGTAAGTTTAGAAAAACCGAGTACATCGTCTGCTAGTCCATCCGTTGAAACACCGAGTTTACCAGTTATTCAAGAGGAACAGTCTTCTACCACGGCGGATTGGAATTTTAGGGAACTTCTGCGTATAGCTACTTCTTCGGAAATGGAATCAGAAGCTCAAAGAAACCCTTCTCCGTTCGATCAGAGTTTGAACGTTATACTGAAGACTTCTGAATGGCAGATGCATTCAGTTCGGTTGATGCAACCCATGGAACAGCATCAGAACCCTAAGATTTTGAAACCTCTCAGGTTGAACAGCCAATTTCTATTCTATCGGGAGACCATGTGCTCTCTGAAGGCAAGTACTATGCGTACTTAGTTCAACCAGCTCGTGCTCTAGCTCCTCGTGGTAGTGAGTACAGTTTCTTTTGTCGATATGTGAAGAATGAGAAGGATCAAATTCCAAATTTGTCTGAAATTGTTGCTTGTCTAGCGGATCAGAGTAAGCTCTTCCATCGTTGTCTCTACACGATTGGACCTGATAGCTCAGTTGCTATCTATCCCTATGCGGTGATCCTCTCTACGGAAAGGATTCCTCTAGGTTCGCTAGTTGAAACTATTCCTACGGCAGTTTACCAACCACATCAGGCTGAGTTGGATTATGTGTCGGATTTGGTCTATCAGGACATCAGACCACCCAATTTGGGTAATCCGAATATTATTCCTCAACCCATTCGACATCCTATCTATGCGGTCAGGGTTGATCCTGTTCCGTCTCCAGCGGTTCCAACTATTCCTCCATCTTTTGTTCCAATTCAGGTTCCTTCAGCAGAACATGTTAAGGTAGCAGATTCCTTTAGGAATATTGTTCTCAATCCGGAACCACCAAGGGTTCAGGAACCAGCGGTGTCTTCTGCCTATGCGTTTGTTCAGAATGATACGGAAGGTAGTAAACTTATTCGCCGTATTCCTAATTATCAGACGTGGTTGGAATGTCGTCCAGATACTACGGAAAATCAACAGTTTGAAGTTTCAGCTCCTCTTAGTAAGGATGAATACATCACTTGGTTAGATCGTGGTTTCAGGCAGCAGAATTTTTCTTTTCGTGAAGTTCTTCTCATTTGTAGAGACATTCGTTTTCATCTAGATTTTGGTGTTTCCTTGGAAACTACTATTCCTGTCTACTCTCCATTTGACATCTATGATAACCTTAGTCATCGTGATATTCAGCGTGCGACAGCAGATATGTCCTCTCCGTATGCGGCTTATCGTTTCGCAGGTAATACTCGGATCACCCCATTACAAGGAACCAGAGCAAGGTGCAAGGAGAACCCTAAGCTTATGCATCCTATTCTAGCGGCTTTTAGATCTTGTTTTGTGGACCATTTTCGAGCTAATTGTACCACCATGGTTGAGCTTCCGATGAATCTCTTGGAGTTGATTAAGTTGCAAGTTGAGGAACAGCATCCGAATTGGCCGAAGACCACTCTTACTCCAGACGTTCGGTTCTTTACCAGCCCAGAGACGGGTCTTGAAGCTCAGGAGTGTACTATTTCGTTTACTTTTCCATCCATGATGGATGCTCAAGGAAATTTCCATCAGGCTTTTGTCATTTCAGCCAATGGCCCCTCTCGTCATGAAGCGTTTAAGGCATTTTATCCTAAGATCTTTCCGGAAATTCACAATTGGCCACATTTGTTGATTCGTCGCTATAGGGAACAGTTGTATCATCTTATGCGTCTTGACAACACTTTGATTGCTGGATGGCGTGCTATTCGTGATGCAACCACTTGGTCGATTGTTAAAGGTCGTATTCGAGGTTTCAATTCTGCTTATCTATCTGATTTTGAGGAGGAAGCGGAACTTCTGTTTATGAAGACCTTCTTTCGCTTTCCTTATGCAGCTAGCTTTATGAATAACGTTGATGGCGGTTTTCTTCTTTTGGATGAGCGTTATTCCAACTTGTGTAGATCATCTCAGGTTCTATGCAAGCGCATACATAAACAGAGATGTGCAATACATGAGACTGCAGATGCAAAGTTAATAAAAGTTACATGTAACTGTGTTGAAAACATACTTTCTAGTAATATTCCTTGCCACAAGAGGAAAAGAAACCTTTAAGCAGATTCAAAACAGTGCAGAGGAACCGTAGAGATAAAGGCAAAAGCTTAAAGCACAAGAAACAAATTCTTGTTCAAAACGGAGGTATAATACCCTAATTCCTCCAATTCTTGGTATTCTTGGTGAAGTTGTTAGCGATCTCGTCTTCAGACGATAAAGGAAGATTCTATATTGGTATGCCCTGAGGACTTTGAAGAATATAAGAGGTGTGAATTATTTCGGTCATCTCGGAAGTTATTTTCATCTGAAATTACAAAATGTACTGCTAACTTCACGATAAATTCATATTTCGTCATTTTCATTTGAATTTCTAAAATGTACTGCCAAATTCACGACCGGTCAAACTAAATTATTATTTTTGTGTATGGTCCAAGGCCGGACTAGCTAATTTTCACTTTGATTCAAAATTGGGCGCGCGTTAGTCAGTTGAGGGTGAACTTCTCGTTAGAGTAGGCGGTTCATTTTCAAGCTCTGACCGCCTTATTGACTTTGTCTATTTGGGGACGCCTATTGTCTGCTGGATTACTGTAGCCGGGGCCTTCTCCGCGGGTCCGTTTGTTTTGTCTTGTTTAAATTTGTGCTCTGGTGCTTGTGAGCAAAATTTATTGAGTGTCTGGTTTATTTTATAATAACTTTGGTAATTTTGCGAAGCTTAATAAAGTCGTAAATTTTTGTGAAGTAAACTCGTATTTTAGATTGGCTCGTTTCTTTTTACTGTAGGCTAGGGTAATTGGACGGTAGGAGTCTGAACACTGCGCACACTCTGTCGAATCGGTGCAATCTTCGAAATTTCCAGAAATTCGCTTGTCGGGGGTCACGCTCTCAGAGCGTACTTTCTACAAGT